>APFE030956152.1:5356-69452 GCA_000404065.3 Pinus taeda | reverse complement strand
AACACATATTTCATTAAATTTGGAAATATTTTATTACAAGGACAATGACTAGAATTGATCTTTTTGGTTATTTTGAAATTCTAGATCCACCATTTAATTCCAAATTTAATGAAATATGTGTTATATCATAAGTTTATAAATGCGCTAATGTCATTTCCCAAATGCGCATAAGCTACATGGTATAAGGTAGATATACAAATCAAATGCGCATATCAAAAGGAATATAACATAGTTACAAAGGGTCGAGGGTTATCATAGCAAAGTATATGGGTTGCAAAGGAATGATATATGGTGGAGGCCGTAAGTATTAAAACATGATAGTGGGAGAATGGTATTCAAACAAAAATCATTGCAACCAACGATCATTACACCATAAGCGGAGAATGGTTATACGATGGGTATAATGACAAAGCAATTGCAATGAGTCAAAACGGTAAACACCATACAGCACACAGGTACGACTGCAGACGATGTCATGGCGGATTATTATCTATTGGTTGAAATGTTATGCAAGGATTGTGCATACAAAACTACGACTTGGCCAATCCTTATGACACAGTCGGGCGACTAGTCAATAGGACGGCCATGTAAGCCACGAAATTCAAAACAACTCAATGGATATACAAGGGTCTGTACAGCCCGAAACGGTCATGAACTAACCGATCCATTGCACTAATTAAAACAACAATCCCACCATCGTTTAACCCATCATCATCATCGCCCATAAGCTCAGAGAAATGGTGTTGCAATTGTGGCTTTGTGAAAAGAGAAGTGAACCGAGTTGAGAGAAATTTAAAGAAGAAATCCGAGTCTAATGTGTAGAGAAAGCCGAGTTTCGAGATCTAGCAAGGTAAGAGTGGAGTTTATTTCGCTCGGCGACTGTGGATATGTATGATTGCTTGTCATTAAACTGATAGATTTTCTGCTTTGCCATCAGTTTGACTGACCGAAGAAAAAGGGATTTGAAGTGATCATTTACATTCCACACGCCCAGTGACAGACAGGTAACACTATAAAACCGTGATAACTCCAAGTTAACAGCACTTATGGATAGATTAACAGATTTTTATGCATCAATCATGGTATAGAAACAGTGGTCAACCAGGCAGCATTTAAAGTTTAAGATATTGCATACATAACACGTTAGAAGAATTTGAATTAAACATGGAATATGATGCATTAAACACGAAGAGTTAGTTTGAACAGGAGAGGCAGAGAGCGCCAAAGGTTGTTTATATGAGCGCTGATTGTTTAACTGTTGTTTCATTTAACATTCCCTTTTGCTGCACGCTATTAGCTGTGAGACATTGGTGGTCTCTGTCATGTGTTTGTGCATGTTAATATATTGTTTGACCAGAACAGAGGAACGCATACTAAATTGTCATATGTGTTATTGGCTGCCAAAAGAAGTTGGATTGTTGAGTAATGCTGAGTACGTAATGTCATGCTGAAGCAAGGGAGTGCTGTAGAATGCGCCGATTTAAAAACAAATGACATGCATTCATGCCCTTGCTGCGTGCTTGTGAACTGTGATTTCCATTTGTTTGTGCCATTTACATCAGAACAGAGGATTGAAATACGTGGGGACTGGTTGCATAAATGTTGTGTGTAGTCCTGAGTGAAGTTTTGACTGCATGAAAATTTAGTAGATGCCGATGATTTGTATTGTCCCGTGTTGTTGAGGCTGAGAGCCAAATTCTTTAAGTTTTTGTTTTAAATACACAGTAAATCATGTTTTTTTTGAGCTGAGTAAACATGGTTATTGCTGCATGTGTATTTAATTTTCAAAACAAACAGAGATCAGTATATTGACAGAAGATATTCAGGTTTTGTTTGCATTAAACAGGGGATTAACACAATTCTTGTGCAAAGGGAATATAACAGAGGTTAAAGAAGGCAGAGTTGAGTTGAGTCAGAGGAGGAAGGTAAGCATCTTTGCCTCCTGAATTTCATTTTAAAAGAAACAACAAGTCATAAGTTTTTATTGTTAAATTGAAGTTAGTAACAGCAGAGGCCTATATTGAATGGTTTACAGAAACTATGGCAAACAGAGTAGAACCAAAATTTCAAATAGAAAGCTGGGGAAAAGAGGTTGTAGAAAAACTGTATCAGGCAGGGATGATAGGTTTCTTATAGAAATTTAATGGCCATTCTGATGAGATCACCAAAGACTTCATAAATAATTTCAGTCAAGACTAGACTCGGGTAGGAGAAATTATTGTCCCGGTAACACAAGAGTACTTGTCTAAAGCCTTAGACTTGTCAATGATAGGGGAGAAGTACCACAAAGGCCTCCACTTCAAAGAGAAAGCTTGGACTTTCTTCTTAGAGAAAAACCGTAAGGGAACGTTTGATAGGACAAAAGGGATACCCAGGGAGTGGTTTAATGAACCATGGGGAGAACTAGTCTTGGTCATTCAAAAATTCTTGACTTGTGATCGTGCATATAATATTGCTCATTTATATCATGTCAGACTTTTACAGCACATCAGAGGGGAAGATAGGATTAATCTACCATACTTCCTATATAGGAGTCTTGTAAAAATGATTGAAACAGTCAAACAGGAGCACAGGCCTAAAGCAGCACAGATATACCATCAAGGATTAATCAAAATCCTAGTGGAATACTAGGTGAGGTCACAAGGTATAATGTGGAGAGAATTCATGATTAAGAATCATTTTACTGAATAGATTGTTGAAATACAAGACAAGATAAAATAGGAAAACAGGAGCTTGTTGACTTCCCCCTTATATCCAAGAACTAGAGCTAGAAATATGACCATGAATGAAACTGAAGTATCTGTCATGTCAATTCCTAGAAGGTTTAGGAACAAGAGTCTTGTTGACTTAGACAAAGAAGTAGAGGCATATTCTCCCAGAAAACAACAAGCACATGATATTGAACAATAATTTCTTGAACGATATTCCATATATGATGATGATGCGGCAGCAGCATCATTGATGAAAACAACACAAGACTTTGAAAAGGAAATCAATTTGGGTAAAATCCAAGACTTGACTGATAAGTTAGAAATTAGCAAGATCTTGGAAAAGCAATTAACAGAAGAAAACAAAGCACATAAGAAAGATAATGCTAATCTGATCAGAACAAATGAAAAATTAAAAGAAGAAGTAGGTAGATTGAAACGAAGAAATGAATTACTATCTAAGCAAGCATTCAAGTGGCTAAAGGACAAAAACATGTGGCAGGCCAAATATGAGAAACAAAAAGTTAAAGCAGCTTTGTTCAGGGACAGGCATGAATCAGGATTTGATTGTTTGGATAGGGAAACAGCTACAGGTACAACGTCCACTACAGAAGGCAGAGGTTCCAAGAGGAGCAAACAAGCATGGAGACATGCTTGAGGATAAGCAAGGGAGAGATGTTGGGCCTTAGTTTTGGTCTCATTTTGCTCTAAGAAACTTACCTAACCATCTATTTATCATCCATTTTTACTCCATTTATTCCATTTTGATGTATATTTGACGTCCTTTCAGGTATTTAGCTTTAATTTGTCAATTTCTAAAGTTTTTATAAAAGTTTGATTTTAACTGCAAATTTGGCAATTTCAGAAATTCCCGTAATCACTCTATGGTTAATATGGATGCAGGACACTTGAGAACGAATGGGATACATTAATGAGAAGCTTTGTAAATAGGACCAAGCCACCTATGCTTGGTTCCAACAAAATGAGCTTTATTAGGCCTATTTGGAGCTAGTCAATCATGACTAGTTATCCAGAAATCCCATCTAAATAGGGCAGTTTTGGGATTCCATGATATTTGTCATATTTCTTGGGATGAGGGTAGTGAATTCGAATTGAATAGGTGGATTAGAGTAGATAAGTTTGTTAGAGTGAATGTAGATCAAGTTGTTTGATGAGACTCCTTATTTATGAGCCACAACTTTGATGGCTCATACATTGACTTATGATACTTTTATGATGTGATACTTTTGGTTTGAAGAATTAATTGGAAGACTTGTGCTATTCTCATTTTGCTGCTCAATGTTATGGATGTGTAACTGATTTAAGCTTCTGATATCACCTCTCAAGTGTGCAAGGCAAGGGTGGAGGGCCCCCATCCCAAGCTAAGTACACTTCATTGTTAACTAGTTTTATTTTCTGCAATTTGTTTAATGTAGAACTGGTTTTTCATGGCTTTATTTCAGATTGCTTCATGATTCATGAATGGTATTTGATTGCTTTAGTTGTTAGTTGATTCATAACTTTATTGAATTGAAGAAACACAAGTTTTCAAGTTGAGAATCTCTTCTGCTGAAATGATGAGTTACAACTAGTTTTCTTGATATGCATGCAAGTGGTTTTGTTATGGTTTTGAATAGTGAGATGAATAACTTATGATGAAATACTTTATGAGTCTCTTAAGTTAAGAGCTTCTTTCATTAACTTCTCCATTTCAAATTCTTGATTTTAATCTCTGATTCATTAAGTAATAGTTGAGGCAAAGGTGGACTTCTTGAGTCAAGAACCATCTTAATATTCTTCCTCTACTGTAAACAAGCTGAATTAGAGTTATAGGATGTATTGCTTTTGAATAAATTATCTTTTAAAGTTTGATTATATCTGATCTTCATACATAGTGAACTTGCCTCAAAGTATAAAAAACCCGGATTGATAATAAATACTTGTGTTATTTTAGGTACATAAATTAGCCCAACAATTACATATCAGTTTCGTAGCGCGCTACGAAACTGCTGTAAGTGATGCCTAATGCACAGTAGTTTCGTAGCGCGCTACAAAACTGCTATAGCTGCATATTTTGATTTGATGGACCATTTTTGTAAGGAAAAGGGAAATCTTCTTTGAAGAGGAGGGTCTGAAAGGGAGCATTCATGAACTATAAGTGTCTAGCAAAGGAAAACAAGGAAAGGGAGGACATTTATGAACTCCAAAGTTTTATGTTATGAAAAGAGAAGTCGACTTCCAAGGGGATTACCAAGCAATGGAAAAATCATCTCTAAAAAGTGAAAGAGGTTTTCATTCCTAAGATACTGAGGTACAAAAACCTCTTCCACTTTCTTCAACTCCATTATTATCTGGGAGAAATTAAGGACCAAACTTGCACTACGAAACTGCTGTAGGTGCAGTTTTTCACAAGCATATTTCTCTGTTTTACACCTGTTTTTCAAAGACACATTCTGGGAGGTAGGAAAGGTGTTTCAAAAAACCAAGAGACATTTTTGTTCAGTACGGATTTTTTCACAAAAGCCTCCATTTTTTCCAAATACATTTTTTATAACAAGATATGAGCTCTGTCCCAAGACCTATTTTTCAGCCAAAATAGAGCAACGAACAGTCTCCTAGTTTCAAGGAACAACAAAAGGATGAGTCATCAAGGGCTAGCTGGAGGGTTATTAGCACCACCAAATTCGACTTCATGGAGTTATAGGTGTCAAATAAGGCTTTAAATATTTATATAAGGTTTTTATAATCATAATAAGGAATTACACTCCTAGTTGTATTAGGTCTCTAGGACTACTAGTTAGCTGTCTTTTGTTTAAATAGTTAGTTTTAAGTGTCAATAGGTGTCAAATTAGGAGGAATTTGAATTCCCCTCATGATGGAGGAAGGAATATACATGAATTCTATATATGGGAGAAGAACTAATGTATTAAAGGTTGAATATTTTTCAGAGAAACTCTCTTATTGTGCTTTGGTGTAATACTCTGTTTCTAGTAATACAGTGCTTGGCTTTGCTTCTCAGGAATTAGAAGGGATTCAATGTTCAGAATTTCTTGTGTTGTTCCTCTCTCTTTATCTACAGTGGTATGAATGTGTGATTACTTAGAAATCACTGATAGTTCTCTAACTTCCTTTACACATTTATAAACTGTGTGGTCCTATGCATTTCTGATATATTATCCATATGTTGAATTCCTATGCCCTGACTTCTATTTAAAGCTAACATTATTGTCAATACTGAAGCATATTTGACTCCATAAGCCAAATGGGTATTTTCTAATTTTGTTTCAACCTTCTTCACTGGTTCATTTGTTTCTTATAGTTATCCATCTTATTCATTATCAATATCTTTAATCTTGTGAGAGAGCCCTCTCAGGTTGGGGAGGCTAAGCCTCAGCCAAAAGTAGGTTTGAAATAGTTACTCAAATTCTTCCTGATCAGCAGCCTATCAGGGGTTTATTTTGTGATAACATTTTGGTGCGTCTGTTGGGAGTTTGAAGTCTATTCATTCCCAAAATGAAGAGGCTGAACTTCTGAAGGTAGCAGGATCTCAGACATCTTTTTGAGGCTGCAAAACTACCTTGGCGACTACACACATCGAATAAAAAATTGGAAGGTGACTCCACTACTAGAAGATTAGTAGCTTGATGAAGTTCCAAGATGAGTTCCACTGCGAGAATGAATGCCAAGTATGCTCCTATGAATCAGTCTCATATCCTTGGTTTTCCAAATCCTATGCAAAAGGTTGATTGGTTAGAGGATCTTCCAATATTCAAATATGAAAAGAAAGACAATGCTGCTCTTCATTTGGTTAGGTTTCATATGCATGTACACAATCTTAAGGTTCAGTTCCCTAAAGATTGTCTCATGAGGATGCTTATGACCACTTTAGAAGGAAAAGCATGGTCTTGGTATAAAAGTTTGGAAAATGGTTCAATATATTCGCTTGCTAATTTTCATGATGAATTCTATGAGATGTATAAAGAATTTCATCCTTCCTTATTGTTGCTCAAATATTTCTGTAGACATTATTTAAGTCTTATTCAGTACTTGGAGGATTATTATGATGATGATGAATTTATGGATGAAGAAATTTTAGAGGCTCTTCATAACAATACATTTCAACACCAAGAAGAAAGTATAACATCCCATGAAATGCAACATGAAAATCAGCAGGGGTTTACTTATGAAAACCATGTTCAATCCTCTGATATTGATGTAGAGATGCATCAGTCTTCTCGGTCTTCAAATCATAATGAAGATGAAAATGATTACACACAACAAGAAGAAATAATGGAAGAAATTTTTTATAACCCTTAGGTAGAGGAAACGGTTGATCATTTATGTAATTCCTTGTAGCAGATTACTTCAAAGAATGATCACAATAGTGAGGAAAATTACATTTTCTATGGGAATCATGCAGAAAGGCAGTTGGATAGCACAGCAAAGGAATTTTGTGTGGCTAAGGATCAGTTTTCTAAAGAGATAGAATGTTATGATGATTATCAAAATAACCATGTTTTCTTTGACCCTATAAATGAATACATGGCAAAGTTTTGCACATCAGTATTTCATTTTCATTTGCATTATGACCATCATATACATTATAAGTTGATTTGGTCATCTCACTATCATGGTTATTTTGAGGTTGAATGAAGTCAAGAGATTGAAGTATCAGATCACATCGATGACTGGCTTCATTGGAAATTTCATGTTCCTTGAGCTACAAGTGGAGATTGCAACTGATAGGGTAGGTAGGTAGGAAAATGTAAATAAGCTCAAGGTTGACTGAGCATTTTTTTAGTAGATATAGACTTCTTTCTCCTACAGTGATCATCAAGCTTAAGCCCAAGGTGAAGGCCCAAGAAACTTAAAGGAGATGTTTGTCAAATAAATTTTTGTTTATCATAAGAGGATAAGGCACTGGAACTGCAGGCTCTTAGTGTACCACAAGGGCACACTATCCCAAGTGGAGCCACTGTTATCACTAAACAAATTTCAAAGGAAAAGGATAAGGTAAGGAAGAATTACTCTTGGTTATTCTGATGCTCCTTTCATGCATAATAAGCACTTGGAAAATTCAGGGCCAACATACATCAGAGCTCTTTGAAGGCTCAAGCAAGGCAAGTAAGGTAATCCTAAATTTTGATATATATTACATTTTGAAAGTTTTCCTTGAAGAATGGTGTTTATTATATTCAGTTTTGAACAAGCTTCATGACATGTGGAGAAAGCCAGTTCAAGAAAAATAAAGACTCAAAAAGGTTAAATTTTGGTCTTAAAACTGTGTTTTGATATTACATAGTAGTTTCGTAGCGCGCTACGAAACTGCTGTAAGTGATGCCTAATGCACAGCAGTTTCGTAGCGCACTATGAAACTCCTGTAGCTACATATTGTGATTTTATGGACAATTTTTGTAAGAAAAAGGGAATTCTTCTTTGAAGAGGAGGGTCTGAAAGGGATCATTCACGAAATATAAGTGTCTAGCAAAGGCAAAACAAGGAGAGGAAAGACATTTATGAACTCCAAAGTTTTATGTTATGAAACGAGAAGTCGACTTCCAAGGGGATTACCAAGCAATGGAAAATTCACCTCTGAAAAGTGAAAGAGGTTTTCATTCCTAAGATACTGCAGTACAAAAACCTCTTCCACTTTCTTCAAATCCATTATGATCTGGGAGAAATGAAGGACCAAACTTGCGCTACGAAACTACTGTAGGTGCAATTTTTCACAAGCATATTTCTCTGTTTTACGCTTGTTTTTGAATGGCACATTCTGGGCGGTAGGAAAGGTGTTTCAAAACACCAAGGGAGGTTTTATTTCAGCACGGATTGTTTCACAAAAGCCTCCTTCCGTTTTTCTAAATAGATTTTTTATAAGAAGATATGAGCTCTGTCCCAAGACGTAGTTTTCAACCAGAACAGAGCAAGGAACAGTCTCCTAGTTTCTAGGAACAACAAAAGGATGAGTCATAAAGGGCTAGCTGGAGCGTTATGAGCACCACCAAATTTGACTTCGTGGAGTTATAGGTGTCAAAGAAGGCTTTAAATTTTTAGATAAGGTTTTTATAATCATAATAAGGAGTTACACTCCTAGTTGTATTAGGTCTCTAAGACTGCTAGTTAGCTATCTTTTGTATTAAATAGTTAGTTTTAAGTGTCAATAGGTGTCAAATTAGGAGGAATTCGAATTCCCCTCATGCTGGAGGAAGGAATATACATGAATTCTATATATGGGAGAAGAACTAATGTATTAAAGGTTGAAGATTTTTCAGAGAAACTCTCTTATTGTGCTTTGGTGTAATACTTTGTTTCTAGTAATACAGTGCTTCGCTTTGCTTCTTAGGAATCAAAAGGGATTCAATGTTCAAAATGTCTTGTGTTGTTCTTCTCTCTTTATCTAAAGTGGTATGAATGTGTGATTACTTAGAAATCACTGATAGTTCTCTAACTTCCTTTACACATTTATAAACTGTGTGGTCCTATGCATTTCTGATATATTCTCCATATGTTGAATTCCTATGCCCTGACTTCTATGTAAAGCTAACATTATTGTCAATACTGAAGCATATTTGACTCCATAAGCCCAATGGGTATTTTCTAATTTTGTTTCAACCTTATTCATTGGTTCATTTGTTTCTTAGACTTAGCCATCTTATTCATTATCAATATCTTTAATCTTGTGAGAGAGCCCTCTCAGGTTGGGGAGGCTAAGCCTCTGCCAAAAGTAGGTTTGAAATAGTTACTCAAAGTCTTCCTGATCAACAGCCTATCAGGGGTTGATTTTGTGATAACACTTTGAAATTATATACATTCAAGGGAGCACATACTATTTATTATATATTGAATCCATTATTTAAACATTATGATGGGAATATGTACGTTGAATTCCTTATGTATAGTATATGATGGAATTTCCATGACATACATTATATGATATATATTATAGCTGATGAGTGGTGGTTTATATGTTCACATTAAACTATTGATTTTTTAAAGTGAAGAGTGAAGTTTGGAGTGGGGATTCTAAATGAGTTTGGTAAGAAGGAAACTTATAGTAGCAATTATTTTGGAAATCAAAAGCACATATCATTTTTTGATGATGCATTCACTCATATCCATAGTGGGGGTAGTTATATATAGTGAAGGGATCTACCATGAGTGGTCCAAGAAGATAAAACACACCCTCATGTTCAATGAGTTTTGGAAAGGAATTTGTGAAGAAGAAGGAGACAATGCACTTGGAAAGACCACTTTAGATAAGGAGATTTCGATTTGGGAAAACAAGAACTGCAAGGCCTATGCCTTGATTGTAATATCCATAAATTAAGAGGGGATTCATCATATTTTTCCATTTTTAAATGCATTTGAAGCCTTAAAGAAGTTGAAGGAATTGTATGACTCACACTTTGAGCTTGAAGTTGTTAAATTGATGATTAAGTTGTTCAATATTAAGTTGAATAATGATGACCCTCTTACCTTATCATTAGAAGCAATATCCATTATGAATGACATAAAAGACACTACTATTAAAATGTATATTCCTCTCATAGCTTATGTGAAGGCACTATATCCCACTTATTCACATTATCTTGGGTCATTGCAAGCAAGTAGAAAACTTAAGGAGATTACCTTTGATTGCCTTGAGAAGATGTTTGCTGAAAGAGAGAAGGATTTTGGGAAGAAGATGAATCCTAATTCTTCTGAAGAAGTTTTGTTCCTTGCACAAACAGATAATAATCATGCACAAGATCCTTCTAGAGGAAGAGGTGGTCGAAGAGAAAGAGGAAGGAAGAATTTTAGAGGCAGGGGGGCAAACATTTCCAAGGAGAAAGTTCTGATATTCATTGCATATGTTGCAATAGAGATGTACATGATGCTTCCACATGTAAGCTTCTTTGGGACATGATTAAGAAGGAAATAAATGAAGAAAATGGTAAAACACATGGTAAATGGAAAGGAAAAGCACTTGAGTCATATCATTACTTTTTGGAACATTGTATGTTGGAGTAACTAAAGACTTATTCAATGCTTCAATTTCTTCAGGGAAAGATGCTTGGTTTCTTGATTCAGGAGAAACTTTCCACATGAATTTTAGAAGATATTTCTTTGAAGAATTCACTAATAATGTTGATGGAGCAATATAATTTTCCGACGAGCCAAATCTCAAGCCATCAGGTCATAGAACTACCAGGCTCGAATTTTCTGGCCTTCTAAACTTTCTTCTACATGATGTTCTATACCTCCCGAGTTGAGGAGAAACTTGTTGTCTTTGGTCCACATCTACCAACAAGGACACTCCATTCATGATGGTAAGGTTGAGGTCAGAAAAGCAGCATATCACTCACTTGTCATGATTGGGATAACATAAGAAATACTTATGAAGCTACAAGGAAACTCTGCTCGTGCACAAAACTTTTCATAGAATTCGCACTGTAACATACCTCTTGAGCCTACCCTACTAATTAGGTACTAGGTACCCTATTCTGGTAATTTTTTCTTCGTTTACTATTCAGATCCCCTCGTGGACAACAACATTTTTAGTCTGTCATTATATAAACACTAATATTTATATACAACACTCATGGCCTTAACCACTGAACACAACAAAAGTGGATCCACGATGTGGATTTTTAGGACCATCATTAAGCTTAATTTACAAATTGTGGAGAAGGACTAATCTTGGCATGCCACTCATAAAATTTATTAGTTAACCGCCGCAAGCATTAATGGAATCATTATCTCAAGTCTTTTACAGTTAGCTTGTCCATGTGTCAGGATCATAATTCTACAGACATAGGAAAAAGGATTACTGATATTAGTCTTAAGAAACATGCTGAATGCTAAAGTAGCC
This sequence comes from Pinus taeda, assembly GCA_000404065.3. Taxonomy (NCBI): domain Eukaryota; kingdom Viridiplantae; phylum Streptophyta; class Pinopsida; order Pinales; family Pinaceae; genus Pinus; species Pinus taeda. Next base: position 57,893 of record APFE030956152.1, on the reverse strand, counting down.
TCATTGAATACACATGAAATAGATAATTTAGCCATCATAGACTATACCCTTAAATGTATTATACCATACTGATCAATATGCATCTTTGTCTCATGCACCACTATTTTCCATGTTAAACTAGAGACATTAAGTAACATTAAATGCATACTATGTTCCTAATTCACTAACATAATGATGATCACCTTTAGGTTCACTAGATATTTCACTCATCCACATGCATAAGAATTAAATCAATTACATGAATACAAATAGCATCATCAACATATATCTTACGCAATATGAGTAAAGAACTGGAACACCTCAATGGATGCAACTCATCTTATAGTACTTAATGCATAGATTAAATAACATGAACCTCAGGCTCTACAATTTCATACTTAGAACCAAAATCATTTATCATGTATAGTTATCATTCTCCTATACAAATATCACACCTACAACTAAACATATATGTTGAAAGAATTGGTGTAATATACAAGGTAAGGAACAATATATAGTACATTCCACATATATGAAACCAACTAAAACATCGCTTGGAGAGCGGAGCACCACCACCCAAAAATGAATCACTTGTGATTCCCCCTGAGACGAGGTTCTTGCCATGGATCAACTGCCTCCAATTGATCTATGCAATGGGTATTTAATACCCTCTTTCATGATATAGTTTCCATTAGCGGGATCCCACTTTTATGGATTTTATCCATTTGCCTAGGTCTTTTTCGGAAAAGCTCGCCTTTATCTCCCGTGAGGCTTTTCCTAATAAAATATTTCCTTTATCTACCACAAAGATTTTATGTTTTTCTTGATGGATATTTATCTCCAATCCATCTGATGGATATTTATCTCCAATCCATCCAAGCTTATCTAGAATCACATCTAGAAGTTTATCATGAAATATTAATCCCATCCCATTCCTCAATGGGATTTCACAATAATCTCATCTCTTGGTGTCTCACTTTTCCAAGTGATCAATTTATTAATTATTTCATAATGTATTTGCTTTCATTTTACACATCACACCTAGCTTTCCTAAACTTAGGTTACAATATTTTGACACACAAGGGAGAGGTGTTACACCCACTATGATGAAGGTACATTTCCATCAAGTCTTTTATGGCATGATATATTTGGACACTTGAACTATGAAAACCTCTATTTATTGAAGAAAATTTATGTTTCTAGTTTTCCTACAATTCCTAAGAAACTTAAGCAATGTGATGCTTGTATCTTAGGAAAGAACGACAAAGAGTCTTTTCACAATTCTCATTAAAGAGCACATAAAAAACATGAACTCATTCATTCTAATTTATGTGACCCAATGCATGTTCCTTCTAGAAATGGTAATAAATATATGATGAAATTTATTGATGACTACACCAGAATGTTTTGGGTTTATTTATTAAATAACAAATCTGAAGCTTTTGAGACATTAAAGAAATTTCATGCATTGACTAAAATGATGCACAATCTCATACTGGCTCTATTAGTATTGATAATGGAAAATAATATACTTCAAATGAATTTTAAAGCTATATTCGCCAGTGTGGGATAAAGCATAAATAAATGTTCCTTATAATCCCCTTTAGAATGGAGTAGCTAAAAGAATGAATAGGACAATATTAGATATGGTACGTTCGATGAAGTTTTTCAAGAATGAGCTGATGTTTTGGGCTGATGTAGTTCTGTGTGTTGTGTATATAAATAATAGGTGTCCATATAATGCTATAAAAGATAAGACTCCCTATGAAATGTTGTATGGCCACATTCCTTTGGTGAGACATCTCAAGATTTTTGGTTCCACCTGCTATGCCTTGATACCTAAAGAATAGAGAAACAAAATTGGTGCACGGAGTCACATATGTATCTTCTAAGGGTACTCAAATAGCACCAAATAATACTATCTCTATGATTAAGTGAATAAGAAGTTTATAATATCTAGAGATGTGATATTTCTTTAATCTTCCAAGACTGACAATGTTGTTGAGTAGCAACTTGATTTCTTAGATAGATTCATACATGCAAAGTGTTTTCAAGAGTTTTATAATGAGATTCCACATATTTAAGGGGGGTTCCCTATACTAGATTACTATGTGGAATCTTCTTCTAAATAATTCTCTCCCCCACATGAAGCTCCAGGCACTGGTGACACTTTCAGTGATGTGATTGACAAAATTGGGAGACTACATATTGATTCAACCCCATCTTAGTCAATTGAGTAGCTTGGGCCATCTCAGAAATGTCCTCCAAAATGGACGACAAATACACTTGAAAGTGTTCTTCCTAATGAGGTTGGAAAGACAAAAACAAGAAGCTCAATCAGAAAAAATGGAGGTGAAGTAGAAGATTTTTATTCACCTATTGATATGGACCTTTCTTATCATTGTGTATTGAATTTGTCTACATATTTAAAACCAACATCCTTCAAAGAATCCACTTCTCATGATGAATGGAAATAAGAGATGTAGAAATAATATGATGCTTTGATAAAGAATGGCACCCGGAAGTTGATTGATCCTCCATTGGGAACTAAAACGATAGTCTGCAAGTGGGTCTTTAAGAATAATTATAAAGCTGATAGTTCACTTGAAAGGAACATAGCTAGGCTTGTGGAAAAATGTTTTGCACCAAAGGAAGGTGTTAACTATGAGGATACTTTTTCACCCATAGCAAAATGGGCTACCGTCTAGAAATTCTTTGCCTTGGCAGCTCAAAATGGTTGGAAAGTTCATCAAATGGATGTAAAAACTACTTTCTTGAATGGAGGTATGAAAGAGAATGTCTTTATGTCCCAACAAGAAGGACTTATTGTGAAGGGTCAAGAACATAAAGTATGCAAGCTTGTAAAATCCTATATGGACTCAAGCAAGCACCACAAACCTAGTATGAGAAGTTAATTGAGCATCTTTTGAAACTTAATTTCAAACATTATGATCTTGATGATGAAACTTTGTTTGTCAAGAAAGTTTGAAAAATAGTTTTATATCTTGTGGTGTATGTAGATGATCTTCCGATGACAAGGAACAATGAGAGCTACATTGCATCCATAAAGAAGGAATCGAGGAAAGGTTTTGAAATGATAGATTTGGGATATGTTCATTACTATGTTAGTATTGAAGTAAGCAAACATCCAAAGTTTATATTTCTCTCTGAGAAGAAGTAAATTGCAGATATGTTGAACAAATTTGGCATGGTTGAGTGAAATATTTTGACTACTCCAATGGAACAAAACTTAAATCTCACATCCATTGAAGGAAACCAATTTAACGATGCAATGATGTATATACAACTCGTAGGAAGTCTCAACTACCTAACTACTACAAGACCAACCATTTCATTTGTTGTTGTATTCCTATGTAGGTTTGTGCAAAAGCCTTGTGAGGGTCACTATTATGTTGCAAAAAGAGTTCTAAATTAATTAAAGGGAAATCAAGATTGGGACTCAAATATACACAAGTGGATGACTTCCGCTTGATTGGATACTTTGATTCATATTTCGATGGACATAAAGAAATTGGAGTATCTACTTTAGGTTATGTTATGAGTCTTGGATGAGGAGTTGTCTCGTGGAAGTCACCCAAACAATCAATTCCAACAAATTCCACAATTGAAGCAGATTACGTGGCAACAAATAAAGAAACAAATGAAACCATGTGGCATAGGAATACTTTGGAATATTTGTAGGATAGATAAGTGCATTCAAATCCTCTTTTGATTGGAAACATTTTTGCAAAAAGTTGGCTAAGAACCCAAAGTTCCGTGATTGAGCCAAGCACATCAATATAAAATACAATCTAGTTCAACATCATGTTGAGGCTCTTAGAATGGAAAATTTTGAAATATTTAGAATGATGCTTTTACTCACCTACATCCCTCGAGATTAAGGGGTGAACGTTGACACCTAATCTTTGGGATTAGGTAAATCCATGTAAATATTTTAAATAGAAAAATAAATGGAATTAGAAGATGAAGAGACATTGGGAGATGAAACCCAATTGTCTCCATCTCCATGTTACTCCTACCCTGATACTTTTCTTCCTCCTCTTCACAGTCTATGTAAAATTATTTCTTCTCAGAACACCTATGACCTCTAGTATATTTTCTATCATAACTGTAACACATGCCTTTTGATGTTTTTTCGTCCAATTGTTGTGGTGTCAACCTTGTAGGTTGTGGAATGTTAGGAGCAACAACAATTCCATCTTTATAGTTATGAGTGGTAAGCTTCCTTGTTTCCATAATGTTTCTTTCAACTTTTCTTGCTACCCTAAATGTCTTCTCCAATGAATTGGGTTCCCAAAGGTGAATCTTATTTCTGATGTTATACTTTAAATTCCCTATGAAGACATCAATCCTATGTGCGTATGGAATATCATTTACCTTGATATTCAAGTTTTGGAAGTCCTCAATGTGCTCCATCATTGAACCCTTTTGTTTGAGATTTATCAATTATCTAAAGAAGGTGTTTCTCTTTTTATCCTCATAATGTGTTATCGTTTCCTCTATAAAAATTTTGTTGGCATTATGATACAGGTATTGTCCTTGATGGAAAATCACTCAGATGAATGATCACAGTATAGCAGGTAAACAACAAGAAATTACATATTAGTCTTCACAGAATAAAGAAAGAGAGGTATACGCAAGTTCACCATTGACCAAGCCGCGTATACATGCAGGTTCACTGTATACAAGTCATGTATACGTACACATGAACTTTCACAAAAGGAAAAGTACGTGGTCCAAGGTATCTGTGTGAGGTATTGACCCTAGGTATTTGATCCAAGGTATTGGTCCTAAGTGGTTTTGGTCCATGGTATTGAGAAAGGCCTAAAACTATAAAAGGAGGAAAAGATCATCAGGCCAAGGTGTGCAAGTATTGAATATTTGATGAAGTGTGAGATCTAGTATGCAGGTTATTGGGTTATGGTACATTACTGGATCTGAACCAAGGATGAACCTTAGTGGATGATGAGGGATTAGATCTAATGATGGATCAAGATCTTAAGGCATCAAATGAACTATCATTATGTGTTTTTTCTCATGTATATTCTAGATATGAATAATAGTGCATATATTATTCTGTAAATGATATGATCTGGGTATAATTGAAGTCTAGAATAGCTGCATAATTCTGAATTAATATTTGCAGATGTATATGCTAGTTGGCTTTGAGAAAAGTGCATGTACATGCAAGTTCAACACATGGAAGTAGCATATACCTTATAAAATATGTTTTAGTTTCTTCTGTTTGTTGTTGCATAGTTTTGGGTTTTGGTTACTATATTTTGGTGACAATATTATGAATGATCAGATTGATGGGTTGCCAAAGTGATTGATGATTTGGTTGTGGTTGGTTCAAAAGGTGATTGGTTGATGCAGATGTATTCGATGATTGAATTACAATTATGATGTTGTTGAAGGATCCAGTCTGAAAATTTATAAAACGTGATCCCTAGAGGAAGAGAGAATGTCATATCCTTCTGTAGGTCGGTGCCTAAGTACCAACAAACATATTGGCTAGTACAATAGCTATGGGGATGTAGCTCCCTTCCAGTAGTAGTTGGAAAATGAGAGAAGGTTGCAGCTTTCTGCAGGTAGAATCCTACGTACTGGTATAAGTTTGCACTAGTACAAAATTGTAAATAGATTTTTCCTATTATTAAAAGAAGACAGAGGCTAAAGAAATAGGTGGTTTTTACCTACATTGGGTTTCCACCTTATATCTTGGTGTTTATGTGTGATGCTTATATGTAATGCTTTATTCTACTTTTACTACACTGTCTAATTAATATCTGACATACTGGTTAAAGTTCAATGCATGATAAATTGGGTAAATCAAAAGTTATCTGCATATACGTTGGTTTCTTTAATAACAGTCGCGTGTACATGCTGATTCACTTAGCGAAAGTAGCGTATACAAATCTGTCTATAGAAATGAAAAATTATTGAGTTACCAATATTGATTAACCCCCCTCTCAGTATTCTTTCCAACAAATTTACCAAGTGAAAAGTGGTCTACAAGAACAAAGGCATCAATACCATACAAACTAATTGGGTTCTAAATATAAAGATGAAATTTGTACCTTTTTTGTGTGTTGCACATCATGCAAGTCAAAATATTGCTCCCTTTGTGGTATCCATGTTACCGAATCCTTGTCATCAAACCTCCTCATATATTTGGAATGTGTGGATCTTAAACTCATAATTCATATTCCTTTTTTACCCATTATTATTTTCATGCAATACCTTCTCACAACTGGGAAGCCTTTCTTATATCAACTTTGTCAATTCTTCCTTCAAACCTTCCATATCTACTTTTAAACCATTCATGTCGCCTTTTATTTCTAATTTTTAAACCATCCATGTCACCACTTATTTCTAGTTGTAAGCCATCCATGTCCACGTTTAATCCATCCATGTACCCTTTTAGTTCATCTTTGGTTTCTCTTTGTGAGAGAAAAATCTGTTGCACCTGGTCCCATACTTTGGATATATCATGTTGCAATTCTTCCTCTTTATGCATCATAGTAGAGATTTTTGAGGGCTTAATGGGTGTAGAATTATTTTTTTGGGAGGCATTTTAGAACCAAATACTAATATCTCTACATCAATATGCCCTTGGAATCACTTCAAACTGATTTTTCAAAACTTATGCAATCTTTCAAAAATATACTCCTTTTTCTTACTTTTAGGAGCTCGATCTTGAAACCGTTGTAACTCTATAATTTTGGCTCTCCAATTTCTAAATTTAAATCCTTTAGGTATCTCTATGAGTATTATTTTCAACCCCACAATTCATACTGAGATTGGATTCTTCAATAAAGAGTTATGTCCAATCTCCCATGATGGCCTAATTATAGACTAGTTCAGTAGAACGAACTTGTACGAAATTCCACGTGTTACTTTTTCTACCTTCGGATCTGAAAATGATACACAAAAAAGAGAATTCCATCCAGTTTCATTCACCTTTTGTGAAACTCAAGTCCGATGCTTGGAGAAAAAGTTATAATGATTTTCTCTAGGTCACATGTTTGAAATTGAATTTTGGAGGTTGCAAAAACCCTAGATTCTTCAGATGATATCTCAAAACATATAGCGAATAAAAAATCTAAAATTTTTACTTGATGTGAACCATGATTTTGCCTCCATCTAGTCATAATTTCAGGTTTTGAAGCCTCGTATAAAAAGTTTATACATAAAATTCCAAGATGACTTATTTGAACGAGTGAAACCCTAGAATCCAAAGCTGTGAAACCAAATTTTATGCAACTAGCTCACAACATAGAAGAAAAAATAGATCAACGACTTAAAAATTATCCTCTTCGAGGGGAAATATTCCTTTACATTACACAAATTAAGAATTCTTGGATGATACAAATGGTAAGACCCCCTTGGTATATATAGGAGTCTAAGGGGTCATAATATAATCAGAGCCCACATAAGAATAATAATGTAAGGGCACAACAACACCAATAGTGGGCTTCTTTGGGGCACAACGATAACAATACGAGGGATACATGGGCACAACAATAGCAATAAGGGGGATACACTAGTATTATAGGGACCTAAAATTGTCCTTGCAATGTGTTTCAACTGAGTTATTATTGACAACCTATAAGATATCTGTCATGCTAAAAAATAATTCATATTTATTTTAATTCATAAATTTATTTCACTTAGTGTACATACATCAATGATATTAAAGAAGCAAAAACATGTGAATTAAATGGACGAGATGGTTTTGGAATTTCGAGATTTATTTCCACTACTTCCCATAAACGTTGAATTTAATATCTTAAATCGCTATTTATAATTGAGAGCGTCTTGTGTAATAAATTTCACAGGCCAATTAGTAACAACTCGTAATTACATAGCGTACCGAGAATTATATAGTTAATTAAGAAAATTATTTATTGAGAATATTTTAAATTACAAACAAGAATTGGCTAACAAAGGAAGGAAACAAGTTATTTCCACTGATACGATTAAGTTGCTTACTATTATTGATGAGAAATTACAATGGTCGAATGCATATGAGAAGTATGTGAACTGACCAATCAAAGGTAAGAATAGTAATAAGATATAGAGTAGAAAATTTGCGGAAATTGCATGTGTTCCTAAACTATTTGATTTGAGAGAAATCATTTATTTGTACACAAACAATTTTAATTCAAGCACAATAATGATGATGGTAGCAACGAACAAGACCCCAATTCCACTTGCTCCCAAAGAATTTGGATTGATATTCAAGCTACCATAATTAGATACGTGCTTCAAATTGTTTCAAGTAGAGAGTTTTTTGGAGTGATAAGCATCCATAATGAACATTATCTGATAATTCATTTCCCCAACTTTTGAGGTTCCTTTTGATCTCTCCATTCTAGATATTTATTTGTTTATATATCCATTTACAGACTTATGTTGGCTTTGCACCTACGCAATGGGCCAAGAAATTAAAATGAATGTCCCAAAACCCATTCTCTATATGATTTATTATTCATATAAAAAGGATTGCTTATTCAATTGAGGTAATCTCATTTCCAATGGAATATATTTTCAGTTAGTCAATTGTCTGGGAACAATAGGTTCTTTATGATGGTGTACCTACTAACAACTCTCATCTCAAGCCATTTATTTCACGACTTACCCTATAAACCTAAATTCAATCCTAAAATGGAACCAATGTAGTTATGGTATCCCATACTATGAACTATATATATATATATATATATATATATATATATATATATATATATAGATAAGATCCCCATCGAATATTTATGCAAGCCAAAGTTTTCCTATAGGATAAATGGGTGCATGAATAAAGAGAATTAAATAGAGTTATTCAAATTTATGGATTTAAAGGTAACCTATTATTGTTTACAAAATTTGTTATAGATAGTTATTTCCAGGAAATACCATGTCTAGCTAGTTATATTTGAAAGAGAAAAGTAAAGACAATTTATTGCTTTTCCATTTACTGTTGGGAAAGTCACTATGAAGAATAAAACTCACATTGTAGATCATGTAGTGTCTTTGGGTTCTTTTAACTTAAGAGAAGTTGAATCCTGTCGAGGCTTTGATCTAGAAGGCCTATTTACCACACACCTAGGTACTGTTAGGTACAATAGTTTGTTTACAAGGGTTATAGAGGAAAGGGAGGAGAGTCAGAGTGATCGAAAAAAAAATAAAGAACCTGTATTAGATACTAAGGAAATTTCTAGAGAAACATATGTTAGAAAAAAATAAAAATACATAACGAAATGTTAAAAACATAGGTTACATTAGAGTAAATAAAAGTATTCCTATGCTTTCTAGTTTTCCAAAATAAAGAATTAACATTATTATAGGAGATTCCAAGTTCACAAGCATATTTTTTACATGAATACATTATAACAAGTCCATAAGCATATTTTCTATAAGAATGCATTATAACAAGTTACAAATACAATGAGGACATGTCAGACCACCTTTAAACATAAAATATAAGGATAATTAATGAAAGGTTATGTGATTCCACCAAAATAGAAATGCCTATATCTATTCGATTCAAGTTGTAATTGATCAACAAATCTTCTCCTATATATATTGATTTTATTATGCATATGAATACATGGTTTCATTCAAGTCCCTCAAATAGGCGATGGGGTTGCTTATTTCTTATCCCAGGTTGTGCATTGCTTGCAAACCATACAATATTCCTTGATTCTTTTGGTCTTCCTTATATATATATATTATATATATATATATATATATATTATATATATATAGGTACTATTTTTTTTTTATTCTTGCCTCTGAGTTGTTTATAATTTGTAGCCTATTGGTGAAAAAATATCATAGAGACTAGCGTAACAACCTTGGTGAAAATTCCCTGTAATAAAAGCTAAAAAATCATATCCACTGTTGATGGGACACTTACTCGAAGATGAATGTTGGGAAATACATCATAGGCGATGTTCATTTGGTTTATTATGGCTAAGGAAATTGGCAAAGGAAATGACTAAGGCTTTGGAAAGGAAAAATGGAATTTTTGGCATTTATTTATGAAAATAATGGAAATTAGGAGAAAAGGGAGGTGAAAGGTCACAGGTTGCATGTGAGGAGGAAACTGAAGGAAAATAATGGAAAATGATGAAAATAGAGGCCTCATAAATAAAAATGTTTTTTAGGATCAGTTGGTAACGTTTTTCTAGTTCAGTTTTGGAGCTCTCTCATTACTCTCTCTCTCTCTCTCTCACACACACACACACACTCTTGGACACAGGGTTTTCTTGGAGCACTTGGGAATTGAATCAAGAAAGGCAAAGAAGGAAACATGAAGTGAAGATCTAGTGAGGAAAATCAGGATGAAACAACCACAACAAGATTCTTTGCAGGTATTGATTTGAATGTGTGACTTCCTTGCTAGATTCATCATGCATGGTATTGCATGTGGTTCTTTTTTCTTACGACATGGGTTTGGCAGGTGTTATAGTGTTTTTCAGCCTAGCCTTGCCATTTCCTGATAACCTTGATGAGATGGGTTCTCATACTTCAGTTGAGATGGATTTTCGGATGGATTCGAAGCTGAGTGAGATGGATCCCCGAAATGAAAAACACATGGCCTAGTGGTCATTGAACTAGACTATGGATCATGGTAAAGCCACTATCCTAGTAACCCCTGAGCCAAATTATGGGTTTCAGTAAAGCCAAGAGGTGGATTGCTCTCTGTTGGGCCTAGTAATCTCAGGATGTGATGTATGGTAAATCCTGGAGAGTGGGTCTCAATGTCGGGCCTAGTGATCCTTGAATCAGATTGTGGATTACAGTAAAGCCTGAGAGACTAGGAGGCACTTAAATTCCTCATGGTGTATGTGGAGAAATTTGGTAGCATCCATTTTTTTTGTTTCTTTTTGGTTTTTTATGAGTCCCACATTCATGCTTGGAATATGGAATGAATGTGATTGGTTAAAGAGAGATTTGGCTCAGCCAATATATGGTCGAGTGGAACGTGGTAGTCCCATCCCCGGTTGGTTTCTATATTCATTAATGGGAAATTCATCCCTTTTGTTTTAATGTGTAAATGTACTGGTTCACATGTGGAATCTATGGCTGATGTATTTATGGAATTTCCATCGTTACTATGCTGGTTTTGTATATGTTTTATGACAATAACTATACATGGCTCTCATCATGTTTTTACTTGTAAATGAATGGACAATGAATCTATGACCTAATAGATGATAATGTAAAAGATGGCATGAGGGAATAATGGTTCTTAGTGATTCTCAGATAAGTATGAGATCCCTATGTTTAAATCTGTTGTTTACACTTGTAGATTACATGTGTGTGATGTGTTTGACGAAATTCTTGTCATGGGTATTAGGGTTTTGGTTAAGGGCTTGTTTAGATAATTGTTTTTGAATCAATGTTTCTTTATTATTTTACTACTTTGAAGATGTAATTTCATTTTGGGAAATGACCTAGGCTTTAGGCCTAAAAAAGTGGCTCAAATCTCGTGGACGTTGGCACAAAACTAGACAAAATGGTCCCTAGACACTGGCTTGCAATCTTGTGAGAGCATCCAAAGGTTTGTGGATGCTGACATGCCCATAGAATGAGAGCCTCTAGAGGTCAAGTGATAAAAAAAATCAGTGGGACCCATGGGCAAGCTACCTAAAGTGTTGGCATGATTCTCAGGGGTCCTGTAGTTGATATGGAAGTTATGTATGTTGTGTTTCTGTTGATTCCATTTCCTTAAGGTCACATAGGAGGTTGAATACAATCACAGTAGCCCCTCATCACATGTTTACCCCAGTTGGCCGGTTAATTGGGTAGATGTGGGAGGAGGGTGTTACAGAGTGGTATCAGAGCATGGTTCACCAATCAAACTAGATGGGATGTGTGACCTCTCATCCATGCATTTAGTTTCATCTATGTCTCTTACACTTGCATTCCATTTTCTTGTTACATTGCATAATCTTGATCATGGTTGTAGTGATGTTGTCATGAGGAACTTGATGTTGTTATTTTGGAGTGCATTTTCATGAGTGTATGACTGGTTACATGTTATATATCGCTTGGTCACATTCTTGCATGTTACGTTGCATTATTGTATGTTTGGTTACATGTATCATTCTTGCATGTTAGGTTGCATTATTATATGTTCGATTACATGTGTTCATGTGTATATGTGGTTGATTATGTATTTCTTATGAATGTTGATGGTTGCATGTGGCCATGTGCATAATGGCGTAACGGTTGTTGTTGTCATGCATGAGGTAATGGTATGTGTAGTCGATATGGTCATTCATTGATGAATGGACTCTAACAAGAATGATGTTTATGTGTTGATGCACTTATTTGTATATGTCTATATGATGTTATGATTATGTTATACATGTATCACGCTGATTTGGATGATCTTGCAAATGACGTAGCCTCCACAAATTATACTAAGGTACATTGGCTTATTATGATTTGGTTTATCTGACATACTATGCGTTGTAGGAAAAAGGTCAAAATGAATAGCAAGATGGTAGGCTACAAATACTCTCCCTATGAATCAGATGAGAAACATGGTGGGCACTCTTCTAATTTGGCAGACACATTGAGAAGCTTGAAGGAAGAAATAAGTAGTTGTAAGGTAGATAATGGCAGGATTATACAAGAGTAAGAGAAACAAGTAGAGGTTAATGCAATACACCTTCAAATTTTTCTAGAATTGCAGCGACTAGGGCCACTTTAGGTCAACCATGGATAGGAGGACATAACTAATGGGAGATATGGCAGTAGACTCCTAGTAAACACAGGTCCAATAAAGCTCACACAGTGAGAGATGGAGGGTTGTTGGACACTCCAGATAGAAGGGGTGATTAGTACATGTACTATTATAGTTCTGGTTCTAGTAGGAATCATGACTGTCATCATTATCATCCTTACAGGAAGGGTGATAGGGGATACTTTCTAAATGAATTTAAGAAAGAAAAGCAACCTACTTTTGATGCAAATGTGAATAACATGGAAGATGCAAAGGCTTGGATAATTGGGATGAACAAATTCTTTGAGTTGCATGAGTACATAGATAACATGAAGGCGATAATTTCTATCTTCTTCTTGTAAGGTAAAGAAGACATTTGGTGGGAAGATGTGAACTGATTCCGACACATTCGGACAAATGACCTGAGTTGGCGTAAGTTCAAGAGGCTTTTTAGGATGAAATACTTATCATAAAGGTACTATGATGGTAAGTCCAAAGAATTCTATGAGCTAAAGACGGGGTCAATGATAGATGAAGAGTACACGACAAAACGTTCCTGGAGCTATTGAGGTATGTACCATATCTTGCATTAAAAAAACGTGAAACACATTTTTTTAGTGTATCTTCATTGTTTTTCAATATGGATCTTCTCAAAAGCATGCATAATGGGTACTCGTTGGATGTGGAATTTAATTCTGCATCCAACATGTGCCTACACTTGAAATTTGAGTAAACCTATAAGGAGATAAGACAAAAATACAATTAAAAAAAAAGTAGCTTTCTTATTTTCCCTCCAAAATTAATAACTCTTATTTTATTATTTTAGCTATTATTTTATTATTTTTCCTTAGGAGGTGACTTTTAAGCTAAAATTTCCTCTAATGATTGAATTGTAATAAAAACTAATTTAAAAGTGATTTAACATGACTTTCCTCTCAAACTTCAAAAGTAACTAAATCAAGCCAAGGTAGAGTTGACTTTTTGAAAGCAATTTTCAACTTTTGGAAATGTAAAAAATAGTGCTAACATAACGAGAGCATAACGTCCTGATCAATGGTTGGTAGTCTTCAGGCTTATAATAAGGAGAAGCTGACAAAGCTAGGTGTTTGTGGGAGGACGATGAACCATTTGTTGGAATATTTTCTAGCAAATTTCACTAGGTGAGGTTCTTGAGAGCATAGTAGGTCCTTTTAGGTTTTTGAATCTATTGGACTCTATGCCAACTCATAACCTCTTTATGAAAGGCTTCCTCCAAGAGATAATATCGCAAGGTGAAGGTGTGGAACTCATCTTTATCTGCATACTTAGGGAAGACATAAAAATGATTATAGTCAATCCCAAATCAAATATGGTATGTACGTTTATCAAGAATGTAATTGGGAACCATCATGATTTAGGTGTCTTCAATTAGCTAGTTATACGAAGACCCAATGGAATTTTCATTGAAGGAGTTAATGGTAGAATGAGAACAACTCTTGCAGGGATCATAAGTGTGAGTTAGGGATTTAGAGTCTAAGGGTGTATGGAGAAAATGGCTATTGGGGGCATGCCATTTATGCATGGTGAGGGTGATGATTAAATAGCCATAAATAAAATATCCTCCCTTTTGAAAAAACATCCTTATAAGCTCAAAATAATTCATCAAGTACTTTTTAGAAATTCCTTGTAGATTCAAACTACAGATTGTAATATGCTAAAACAATTGACTTGAGTCTACTCTACTCATTAGCAGAAATAATAAACGATGGATAAAATAATGAAGCATATAAGAGAAAGAATTCAATCACGCATAACACAATAATTTTATAGGGAAAGCCACAAATAAAAACCCATGCTATTTGTATATTTCATTAGTCAAAGAATATCAATGAATACAATATGCTCTCCTTAAACTTGAGCTTAACCTGCACAATTATTTTTTATCCTCCACCTAACTGACTACCTTTGGCCAATACTTAGCCAAATTTCCAAGCCTACAAGCTCCTAATTCCTTGAAATTTTCCTCAAGGAATTAGCCCTTATTTTCTAGGAAATATCCTCCATTGGATTGCACAATTCCTTTAGGCTCTTCCTATGACTTCATGCACCATTTGTACAATTCAAATAATTAGACAATTGATAATACATTGTCCCTAAAATATAATCTTAACTGTGTCTTTCTCAGATCTGACATGCATGAGTTATTTATGAATGAATCATCAGTTTACTGGTTATCACTTCAGGAATCATCACACTGCACTTCAGGAAGCACCACACTACATTTCAGGTAGCACCACACTCGACTACAGGTAGCACCACACTCGAATACAGGTAGCACCAGACTACTAGACCTCCCACTAGTTCCTCCATCAATTTTAGCTAGTTTAAATGACTTTAACTCATTTAGAATGAATTAATTAATTACAACTCAAAATAAACTCAACTAGGGCTCCTATAATGTAGGAGACACTCTACATGACTCTAGTTAGACCCTCAACTCAAATTAATTGAGCCAGCTAAGTCAAATTAACTTAGTTAACTAATACAAGTTTTCATGAGATGTGTAATTACAATTTTATTCCCAATTTTATTCAAGGACAAAATTAAATTGGGACTTGATGTTATTTTTAACATTTCTTGATGCAATTTTCAACACTCCCTCTCAACAAGAACATAATTAACATCTATCTTGATCTAGTACCTTTAGAATGTTCTACATGAAACTCTTATCATCGTTGTTGTTGTTGTTGCAACATATGCAACCAAAAAGCATCCAAATAAAATAAACTAAATCAATTGTGCCTGCAACTCTCTACTAGTAAAAAATTATGTTGTTGTTGACTCTGGTACTAAGCCTCCTGCTATGATGTCAACACTACTCTGCACTCCTTAGTATCTGAATGACATTGATCCTCCTACTACTGAATACTATGGGACCCCATAGCAAGGTTATGATCCATGAGGTAAAAATTACCTTAATGGATCCTACCTAAATTTCTGCAACTCTTGGGACTATTGCTTCACATCACCCCACCTCACACCATGAGGTATAATTGCATGTGAAGTTAGCTATAATCTACTCATAATGAGCCTAATCTCCCCATATTTGGAAGTACTAGCTTCCATAGGGATGCTCCCTATGAAACTAGACTCCCTCTGAATCTCAATCTCACTGTGGGAAATCTCTTCGCTCTACATTCTACCAACATCAATGATCAAAACTCCTTTTTGTGTCAGTAAACTCTAGATCATTTATATTCCAACTAACAACCTTCTTTCTCCATTAAGAAGTATGCACATAGGGTCTTTTGTATCTACCCTGAACTAGAGCTCCAGCAATATGTAAGGAAAACTTCAAATTCTTCTCTTCTGTTGTGGTTTTAGCTCTCATACCATGTAAAAATGTTTACAAATCTAGCTCTTATGCCATGTAGAAATTGCTAGAAATCTAGATCTAATACCATATAGAAATTTCTACAAAGGTAGATCTAATACCATGTAGAAATTTCCACAAATCTACCTTTGATACCATGTAAAAATTCCTTGTAGATTCAAACTTCAGATTGTAATATGCTAAAAAAATTTACTTCAATCTACTTGTTGATGGTGCTAGACCGACTAACATGTCAAGGGGAACTCCTCGATAAGAAGTCCCAATTAGACCTCAGACCATTTGGTGTAGGAGTCCTAGCAGTGGGTCATAAGGTAATGCCTTGACCGCGGTGTCGCACATAGGCAAGTAGAATAACTACACCAACAACAAGGGTGTGACTGATGTAGTGAGTTAAGGAAGGTGTACGAGGGGTTCCAACACATCACAGGGGAAAGGAGGTGAAGGTGAGTTCTAGGTTGAAAGGGATCAGTCCCAACTCAGTTAGGAACACACAACACAAAGGACATGCATAGCTTTCGGTGGAGTAGTCCACTCAGATGTGGCAGTCACATCATACAAGGTAAGATAACATGTAAAACACCCATGGATCAATCTGTGACGAGTGTGATGGTTGTTATAGAAACATTCAAGTTAAAGGTCTGTTGATGTCCGACAGAGCAGTCGACACAGACCATGAAAGCATTAACAATGTATATAACACATTAACAACAAGATTCATATAATTACATGTGAATCTCTTCATACACAAGTACATAATTTAAACGACATATATCATTATGGTAACCAGAGCAGTCCAACTACAATAACAACATATGCATGAAAATGTGTTATCTATTATTATATAAAGAAGTGTAAGTCTCAATCATACAATACACCATGTAAACTTGCTAGCCCCAATAGTGGAATGCTACAGCCACATCTACCTGCTCCTCCAAAGAGATGTACTAGCTTCGTGCAGTGGAGAAGCAAAGACACATTATGATATTGTCGAAGCCTTCTTCAAGATAGTCTTAGTAGAAGCTTGGCTGATCAAAAGCCTATACAATGAGTTATGAGGGACTATTTATAGAAAAGGGTGGGGTGACCCTTGACATTCCCCTTTGTGACCATTCAACTACCCTCATGACTCTTCGCCTATGCTATGATTGTTACATCCACTATTGACACTTGACTTACACTTGAAATGACTCAACATTACAATGCACATGTACTCATGTGAGACAACATGGCTTGAGCAAGCCTTACAAGACATCACTTACACTCGGTCCACTGTGGTGAGACCAACTCTTTGACATTCTTGTGATGGGGAAGGTGATGAGTTGATGCCAAGCTTGGTCATCCATGATGGTGTGCATGCACCTCATGGTGACATCTTGCTGAAATAAACTCTTTCCTTCGTTGCAACCATTGCATTGGTTCAGCCCCTTCATCCAACTTGTTTGCTAACATGCGCATGGTCTTCCTAGTTATGGCTAAACCGGAAACACACTGATGCATAGTGTCCATGCTGATCTTCAAGGGTGTGCTAATGATCATGCACATCAACTTGCTGAAGTACCAGTTCAGCTCCAGTTGGACTTGCTTCTTGTCTTCGCCTTGGCGAGTGTGTTGAATGGGTTGGATTGTAGGCATGCACACAATGACATGCATGCTGCTGAGTCCCTTGCATGCGATCAACCACACTTAGCTGCTAGTATGGGTCTTTAACTCGTAAGGGCATAATTTCATCTGTGAGTGCATGTTGTTCCCAATGTTATTCCTGATCCTGCTGCAACTCATTCGTCTATCTATGCAGCTTCATGTTCTTCCTTGATTTGCTTCTTTGGCACATGCAACTCCTTCTTCATTCCATCTTCTACCTTCACACAATATTCATGTCGCATTGCCACTTGATAGCTGGAGTCTCCAAAGTTACTTTCATCATCAATGGACCAGCCTGAGCTTGCAACCTTTTTTTGCCTTTGTGTTGTCAACAACCTTCCTCTTGCATTCGTTGTGTTTGTTGCATTCATTGCATTTGTTGCATTCATTGCATTTGCTGCATTCAATATGTTGCCTTCAGTTGTTGTTCATGATGATGCTTGTTGTGATGCTACTGCTTGATTTCCTTGTCTACGAAAAACTTGATGCCTTCGTGAGTAGGAAAGCTCATAGACACTTGTTCGACTGCATCCCCATGTATGCTTTGAACGATGTCTTCGACTCTGCTCTCCTGGAAACCATTGTACCTATATGTTGAGAGGTAGATGAACACTTGTGATACCTAGAGACATGACAACACTCATAGCAATAAATTTGTCAATCTAAAACCAAAATGAACATGAGAACTAACTTGCAACATACCTGGGTAAATGAACATGAAGGTTGCGCAATTTCGGCTGGGAGGTCACGAGACTGACTACCAAGACTACTCAAGGCACAGTCTTGACTACCAGGAGACTGGACGACACTGGAACTGTGAAATGCATAGTGCAGTCTGGCTACTGACTATTGGGATTGCATAATGCACAATTCCAGCTAGGAAGGACTACTGGCCTAGGGACAGATTTGTGCAATTTCTTGGGCCAAGTAGCTACTACCCTCTAGAACTATGCAAAACAATTCTAGAGGGTAGTGTTGGGTAGGAATGGACAAATATGGAGAGGAAGGTGAGCCTTCCCTCCCCAAATTGTACAATGTAGCCTTGGTGAAGGCAGAGCCCGGGCCAAGGTTGGCCCAACACGCCGATGGACAACTGAAAACAAGTAAGTCAATGAATTGATGGCAACACTCAGTGATAGGAGTGATTAACAATGCATGCAAAACATGAATGAAATATTTAGCGAACAGATCAACATGCATGTGGGTGAGGTAGTTTTCCTATTGTGCAAACGTACGTGCAAAACAATTCCATGCATGTGACAGCAGTGAGAAAACAACGAAAACTGAAACAAAGCTAGGAAAAGCTAGTATGTATGTAAACGATAGTAAACATTCAAAGAAATCAAGCAAACAATAGTCCCACAAGCAAAAACACAAAAAGCGACAAAAATTCAGCACGACACATGGGAAGTGCGCTTACCCCAAAACAGTGGAGTTGAATGTGCCGACTGCTCCTAGATGTGATGTGGGATGTCAGATTTGCAAGGTTGATGTGAGGAATGAGCTCTACAACATCTAATTGATGAGTTTTGATAACATCGAGGTTGTGATGTGCATGCCACGAATCTTGGGGAAGCGACACTTGGTGGGAGGTTTTGGAATTGCTCCTAGCATGTAACCTCCAACTGCTAAACATAGATCCCTGAAAGAAGGGATGCCTTTGCATGCTTCCTTGGGAGAAGTAGCCAATGCATGCAAGTCTTTTTTTCTCAGTCCAGGAGGAAACCAGTCAACTCAGCTGCACATGAAAGAGACTGCTCGACTATTGGAGAAAAATGCGTATTTTTGGCTGGGAGCTAGGCTGGTTTTCCAGGTGATTTGCATAATTTCTAGGCAGAGCAGCTAACTACTTCCTAGATTTGCATTAATCCTAGGCTAAATAGCCTACTGGTGGGAAAATTTGTGAAAATTCTGCTGCGAGGGTTGGCTAGCAGGATTGTGCAATCCTAGAGCCTAGCATGCTGTCATAGAGGATTGTGAAATTATTGGAGGGAAGGCTAGTTTCCCTCTAGGAATGTGCAATTTTCAAGCGAAAGATCCTTAGCCTATAGTTGTACCAAGTTCGAGTGAGCAGCTTGTGAGGGGAATGGATCAACTATGATAGACATGCTGTCTTTGTGCGAGGAAAACATTTGAAGCTTGAGTAATTGATGAAGCAAGACAAAGTGCTATGTAAGGTTGGTAGGGAGGCTCCAAAACAGACTAAGGAAAAATTTTGGAGTGTGGTTGTAGCAACTACAACACTTTGCGACACACTGGTAGAACTCCAACTCTCTGAATGAACCTTGTTTGTGAAAATAAGGTCTAACACCTCCGCAAATATTTTTCAGCTCTTAGCTCATCTTGGCTTCACACTAGATTGATTGTAAGATGTAGCATCCTCTAGAATCTTGGTTGATTGACACACATTCCAAGCTTAGGCAACATAGTTGTTTCAATTGGGGTTGAGGGGTATATAGGTGCACAAGTAATACAGTCATTAGAGTCTTAGTTTCATCTCTGGTGTTGCTCCACTGCCAGCAAGTCTAGACAGTACCCCAGTGAAGTCACATAGGAACACAAGCATGGCTCTGCTACCAGCGAGCCTGGTCAGTACCTTGGCGGAGTTACTTTCATCACCTCCCTACGCAGGAAACCTTTCTCTTCTGTCACCTTATTCATTTTTCATTTTGAATTTTTGACCTTTTTTTTTCCACTGTGCATAACACTTATTCATTTCAGAGGCAGAAGAGGGATCTTGACTTATTGAGAGCAGAAGAGGTTGTTCCAAGAGAGAAGTATTTTATTGTATCTTTTACATGCCTATTAAATTTTCCCCCCTCACCTTACTCTACTTGTCTGAGCTGACAAGGGTTAACCCAAAAACAATCGACTAGAGAAGGTGACACTAGTTAGTGCGCAAGCGTTGTGTTTACACCAAGGTTCACTTCGAATAGTACATATTTTCTTTCAATGTATCATGGACTAAAAGTAACAAGCTCATCATATAGAGGTAAGGTGACAGATAACCAAGTAGTGATAGTTGTACAAGCCCTCTTGTAATTACCAAGATTGCTTCAAGAGTCATACATGGTTTCATGCAAAACTAACCTATGAACGAAACAAGTGAATGAACTAACAATCAACAAAGCAAAGAAAGGGTAGGAGAAAAAATGAAAGCGAATAAAGTAAATAAATAAGCAAACAAAGAATGTAAGCAAACAAGCATGCAAGCAAACAACTTAAAGAAAACACTACTCCTGCTCCTAGACTAATGGTACATGGGCCTGATCATGTGAAGTGATACTTCCAATGTAGCCACCGGTTCATTGGTAGACCCATGTTGGTGAAGGCTTGGTCCGCGAGCAACCCAATTGTGTGAACCAGCATGCAAGAAAGATATAACAATGAAGACAACCACACTTTGTGATTGAAAGTGCCCACATGACATAGGTGAGTGCATGTGCATGATGAGTAGTCCACGAACTTATCATGGTGTTGTGTGACACTATGTGCAACTTTGAAGCATAAGAACACTCTTTACTGTGACATGAAAGCAAACCAAATAAACAAAGATAACTTGTGTTGTGCATGAGTGCTTGCAATGTAAGAATCATCCAATGCATGAGAAATGGGATCATCTAGTTCAAGTGGAAGAAGTAAAATTTCAGTGTTATATTGATTTTGAGTGCATACAAATGAGTGATGCAGAGCCTTGAGTGTTTAAAAAATTTCCTGATCAGAAGAAAAACCAACCTCAGGACAACAAGGGTCTGACATAACCATCAGCTCAGGCTGAAGTGCCTCAATGGTCTGTGGGGTTTCAACTTCGTTGACATATGGGTCTTCATAGACCAGTGGCTTAGATGGATTAACAATGAGTGAATCAACATCGTGATTGGATGATGAGGTGAAGAGACCACGACAACGAAGATAAGAAAATTAAGGATGTCAATTTCCATCCTCATGGTTTAATGAATCACACAGAGAGGTAGATGAGGAGGAAGGATGCTCACCCTTTGCATTTTTGGAAACCGCAGATGAAAGATCAAGTGGATTTCCAATGAATGATTGGTCCTCTTCATTGTTGGATGATGGTCTAACATACGTGTGTCCTACGAAAAATCAACAATATGTGCATCCATATAAGAAGACACACATGTGAAATCATGGATGGCAGGTTCACCAACAATGTTAAGAAAGAACGGAGGGGGCTCAGATAGAAGGGAGTTATCCTTCACCGAGTGTTGATGTTCAAGCTCCCACTCATACTCTTCATGAATGACAACGCATGTTGGTTCTGCAACACCGACTCTGTCAGCGGGTTGTTCCTTGTTCACAACAAGTGAAGAGTTTGGAATGGACCAACACAAGACAACATCATCTGGAGGAACACCTGAGTGAGAAGATAGAACTTGAAGGACTCACACCCAAATATGTGTGAAAATTGAGTGGATTGATGTTGGGAGAGTCTGAAGGATGAAAATATGTATCAGCATGATTCTTAACATCATTGGGAAATGTTGGCATTGCTCAATGAGACAATGCTTGCTCCCACATGAGATTACACAGTTCCATCAATGAAGATTGTTGAGCAAGGCTTGATATAGAGATTCCTCTTGGGATGGGCAGATTTCTTAATTAAATACTCGAACCAGTCCCAAAGATAAGAAAATTTTATCTGGCTCTTTGGAGCTTGAAACTGCAAGTCACGGAAGCACTGCCAAAAATCAACAATGGATTCATGCGAAGCCCTCCATTGCTGTAATAGTTTTCGATCAAGATAGTCTAGATCAGAATGATAGAATGTGTCTTCAATGAGATCACCTAAATGCTTAAATGAGTGCACGGTGTTAGTTGGTAGGCTAAGCACCCAACAAAATGGAGATTCAAAAAGTGTGTATGCAAGCAAAAAACTGGCCAGATCATCAGAAAACTCATTTACCTCATAAATTATGACAAAAAAGTTATATAAGTGTTTAGGCCAGGCCACTTCACCTTCACCATCATACATATGAGTGGACAAGAGATTGAACAAATTCCTTGAGATGGAGACATCTTCACGATTCAAAAAAACACCTTGGGGGAAGAGAAGTGCAAGAATGCATGAAATATATGCAAAGGTTAAAAACTGGATGAGAGGACACTGCTTGTCATCAAGCACTCCTTCTAGCGCCAAAAATGTTGACAGTGCTAGAACCACCAACATATCAAGGGGATCTCCTTGGTAAGAAATCCCAACTAGACCCCAGATCATTTGGTGTAGGAGTCCTAGCAGTGGGTCATAAGTTAATGCCTTGACCGCAGTCCCGCACAAAGGCAAGTAGAATAACTCTGTCAGTAGCAAGGGTGTGACTGACGTAGCGAGTCAAGGAAGGTGTATGAGAGGTTCCAACACTTCGAAGGGGAAAGGAGGTGAAGGTGAGTTCCAGGTTGAAATGGATTAGTCCGAACTCGGCTAGGAACACACAAAACAAAGGACATGCACAATGTTCAATAGAGCAGTCCACTCAGATGCGGAAGTCACATCCTACAAGGTAATATACCACATACAACAGCCATAGATCAGTCCGAGACAAGTGTGATGGTTGTTATAGCAAGCTTCGAATGAATGGTCGGTCTGATGTCTGTCATAGCAATCAACACAGATGGTGACAACATTAGCACCATATAAAACACATTAACAACAAGATTCATATAATTGCATGTGAATCAAGTACGTAAGTTAAACAACATAAGGCAACGAGAGCAGTCCAACTATAATAACAACATATGCATGAAAATGTGCTGGCTCTTATTATATAAAGAAGTGTAAGTCTCAATCATACAATACACCATCTAAACCTGCTAGCCCCAATAGTGGAATGTTACTACCACATCCTCCTACTCCTCCAAAGAGATGTACTAGCTCCGTGTAGTGGAGAAGCCAAGGCGTTTTACAATACTGTCAAAGCCTTCGTCCAGATAGTCTTAGTAGAAGCTTGGCCGACCAAAAGCCTATACAATGAGTTATGAGGGAATATTTAGTAAAGGGTGGGGTGACCCTTGACATTCTCCTTTGTGACCATTCAACTACCCTCACGACTCTTCACCTACTCTATGACTGTTACATCCACTATTGGCACTTGACTTACACTTGACATGACTCAAAATTACAATGCACATGTACTCATGTGAGACAACATGGCTTGAGAAAGCCTTACAAGACATCACTTACACTCAGTCTGTTGTGGTGAGACCAACTCTTTGACATGCTTGCGATGGGGAAGGTGGTGAGATGATGTCAATATTGGTGGTCTGTGATGGTGTGCATGCACCTCATGTTGACATCTTGCTGAAGTGAACTCTTGCCTCTGTTGCAACCAGTGCATTGGTTTGGCCCCTTCATCCAACTCATCTGCTAATATGCACATGGTCTTCTTGGGTATTCCTGAATGAGCAACACAATGATGCATAGTGTCCATGCTGATCCTCATGGGTGTGCTCGTGCTCATGTGCATCAACTTGCCAAAGTACCTGTTCATCTCCAGTTGGAATTTCTTCTTGTCTCTACCATGGCGAGTGTGTTGAATTGGTTGGATTCCATGCACACGCACAATGATATGCATGTTGTTGACTCCCTTACATGCGATCAACCACACTGCTCACCATGTCTACTATGTGTTAGTTGTTGGGATGGATCTTTAACTCGTACAGATGTAGTTTCCTCCCTCAATGCACTTTGTGCCCACTCTTATTCCTCAACCTATTGCAACTCATTCGTTTGTCTGTGTAGCTTCATGTTCTTCCTTGAGTTGCTACTTTGGCACATGTAAATCCTTCATCATTCCATCTTCTTCCTTCGTGCGATCTTCATGTCTCACCGTCACTTCATAGCTGAAGTCTCCAAAGTTTCTTTCATCATCAATGGACTTGCTTGAGCTTACAACCTTATTCCTCCTCTATATTGTCAGCAACCTTCCTCTTGAATTCGTTGCGTTCATTGCATTCATGGTGTTTGTTGCATTTGATGCGTTCACTACATTCAGTATCCTGCCTTCAACTGCTTTTCATGATCATGCTTGTTGTGATTCTTCTGCTTGATGTCCTTGTCTATGAACAACTTGATGTCTACATGAGTAGGAAAGCTGAGAGACACTCGATTGACTGCATCCCCAAGCGTGCTCTGAATGGTGTATTTAAATTTTCTCTCCTAGAAACCATTGTACCTATACTGCTGAGAGGAAGATGAACACCTGCGATACCTAGAGACATGGAAACACTCATAGAAAGAAATCTGTCAATCGAAAACCAAAATCAACATGAGAACTGACTTGCAACATACCTAGGTAAATGATCATGAAGGTTGCACAATTTTGTTCAGGAGGTTAGGAGTCTGACTGCCAGGATTGGTCAAGGCATAATCTAGCTACTGGGAGACTAGATGACTATTGGAACTATGCAATGCATAGTCCATTGTGGTTGTTGACTGTTGGGATTGCGGAATGCGCAATTCCAGCTGGGAAGGACTATTGGCCTAGCGAAAGATTTGTGCATTTTCTTGGGCCAAGCAGCCACTGGCCTCCAAAAATGCACAAAACAGTCCTGGAGGGTAGTGCTCGGTAGGAATGCACAAATATGGAGAGGAAGGTGAGCCATCCTTCCCCAGATTTTGCAACGCAGCCTTTGTGAAGGCAGAGCTGGGGCCAAGGTTGGCCCGACTCACTGATGGACAACTGAAAGAAAGTAAGTCAGTGAATGCATGGTGACACTAAGTGATAGAAGGAGTGATTAACAGTGCATGCAAAACATGAATGAAAGATTTAGCGAATAGATCAACATGCATGTGGGTGAGGCAGCTTGCCAGTTGGGCGAACGTCCATGCAAAATAGTTTCATGCATGCGACAATAGTGAGATTGAAAAGAAAACTAAAATAGAGCTATGATAAGCTAGTATATATGCAAACGACAGCAAGCATTCAAAGAAATCAAGCAAACAATACTCTGACCAGAGAAAACACAAAAAGTGACAGAAATGTAGTACAAGGCATGGGAAGTGGGCTTACCCTAAACCAGCTGAACTGAATGCGTCAACTGCTCCTAGATGTGATGTAGGATGTTAGAGTTGCATGGTTGATTTGAGGAATGAGCTCTACAACATTTGGTTGATGCATTTTGATAACATCGAGGATGTGACTTTCATGCCATGAATCTAGGGGAAGCTACACTTGGTGGGAGGTTTCCAAATTGCTCCTTGCATGTAACCCCCAACCGCTAAAGATAGATCCCTGAAACAAGGGATACCTTTGCATTCTACCTTGGTAGAAGTATCCCGTGCATGCAAGTTTGTTTTGCTCAGTCTCGGAGGAAACCAGTGAACTCAACTGCACATGCAAGAGACTACTCAACTTCTGGAGAAAAATGCACATTTCTAGCTGGGATCTGGGCTGGATGCCCAGGAGATTTGTATAATTTCTAGGCACAACAACTGACTATGCCCAACTTTGTGCAAATCCTGGGTTGAATAGCTTGTTGCTATGAAAATTTGAGCAAATCCTACTGGGAGGGTTGGATAGCAGGATTGTGCAATCCTAGAGCCCAACAAAATGTCAAAGAGGATTGCACAATTCCTAGAGGGAAGGTTAGTTTCCCTCCAGGAATGCGAAATTTTCAAGGGGAAGCTGCTCAGCTTACATCTGGACCAATTCTGTGTGAGGAGACTATGAGGGGAGTGGATCAACTGTGATTGACAGGCTACCTTTGTGCAAGGAAAACACTTGAAGCTTGAGTACTTAATGAAGCAAGACAAAGTGCTATGTAAGGTTGGTAGGGAGGCTCCAATATAGGCTAAGGAATAATTTTGGAAGGTGGTTGTAGCCGCTACAACACTACTCTACTCATAAGCAGAAACAATAAACGATTGATGAAATCACGAAGAATATATGAGAAATACTTCAATCACACATAACACAATAATTTTTTGGGGAAAGCCACACTAAAAAACCATGTTATATGTATATTGCATTAGTCAAACAATCTGAATGAATGCAATATCGTCTTCTCAACCTTGACCTCAACTTGAAAAAGTATTTTCTATCATCTGCCTGACTGACTGCATTTGGCCAATACTAATGAGCACCAGTATTGCAGCAAGGATGCTGCAACTCTTTGGCTACAAGCTTTACTTATCAACCCAGGGTTCATACAAAATTCGAGGTGACAATGCTATATGCACAAGTAGAAGTGAAGGTATTGCCCATTATCACTTGTTCATCTAGCGAGAGACCCCAGGGGTTCCAAGCCAGACTTATATAGAGTCAGAAGAAGCTTGATTCTTTGATGGAAGAAGAGCAAATCTAGTCTAAGGGAGCTACTCTACTGCGGTAATGAAGAAAACAACATGTAATGCTAAATCACACCATATCCTAATTAACCATTTAAACATCCATGCTAAGAGAAATTGCTAAATCAACACTAACCTAATGTTTCTATCTAAGTTATAGAAGTAAATGACATCAAACCAAACTAATGAGTAAGCAAGGAAACTAAACTAAATCTATTTTCACTTTCTTGGTTTTTTGATGATCAGATAGTGTTGGAGTCTGATTGAATAACCAAATCAAAACTTAGAAGTGGCAGTGGTTAAATGATATGCAGAACAAAGTTCAAAAAGGAGTTGAGTGCAAAAGCAATCGAAGATCGAAATCAACGAAGGGAGGATGTAATGAAGCAATAGTGAATAGGAACCGTTGGATGCATCAGCGAACAGTAAAAATGGAAGATAAGTGGTGGAGATATTATCACATGAGATTTATGTGAATAGATGGACAAACAAGATGAACGGGGGATGAATGATGGAGATCTTATTATGGGAGATTGAGTTAATAGATGGTTAAACAGGATTAACGGAAATGAGAGGTGGAGATTTTATCGTAGAGTTTAAGTGAATCGATAGACAAACAGGATTAACGAGAGATGAATGGTGGAGATATTATCGCAGGGGATTCAGTGAATAGATGGATGGATCAAATTAAGTCACGTGGCAATAGAAGGAAAAGAATGTGTTGAGTTATGGAGTGGTCTTCGTAGGTGGTAAGTAGTTTCTCATGCACCCTCAAAGTTGTAAGTGGAATTCCTAAATTTTGCACGATTAGCCTAAGGGAGTGACACGTAGCATGAGAAAACCAATTTTATTGCGTCCTCTCGAGTAGATATTAGTCGTGCAAGAATTCAAACGATATTGCGTGATAGCCATTGGATCATGTGGGATTGATCAATGGTGGAGATAAGCCAAGCTAGTTGGTGATCGGGTGATGCGATAACTATTGGATCAAGTGGGATAGATCGACGATGCAGATGTGGAGTGCCTAAAGTCAAATGTTGAAATGAATATAGGTGGTAATAAGTATTTCGCATGCCTTAACTACTGTAAGCTATATTTCTAAATTTTACATGGTTAGCCTAAGTGAATGATGTGTAGCAATGGAAAACCAATTTATCGCATGCTCCCAGTCAGGTATCAGTCCTGCAATAATTCACGTGAGATTACGCGATAACCGTTGGATCATGCAAGATTGATCAATGGTGGAGATCAACCAAGCTAGTTGGTAAGCGGGTAAAGCGATAGCCATTAGATCAAGAAAAGCAGATTGACGGTGGAGATTTGGAGCGCCTAAAGTCAAACATTGAAATGAACATGTGACATGTGATTAACGATGATTGGTCAGGGTTGTTATGGATTGGACGGTAAGGAGATATATGGGTAAAATCTAATTAAGATGTGATTTATGAGCTTCCACCTATATTATGCATCAAGAAAGTGGTGAAGGAAATGAATATGAGTGAGATCTTATTACATAAATATACCAATGAAATGAACCAAGTACTGAATCAAGATGACAAACTCCAAAGCTCATGTGAGAACTAGAAATCTATGTTTTTGGGGTTGCTAAAGGGTCTCTTCCTCAATTCATGGTCCCAGAGGGAGGAGGTCAGGCTGAGACACCTGTAGATAACCTTATGGGGATGTTTTTCTCCTTGCTAACCTGCTAATTGAAAGAAGGAACAAATGGAAGCAAAGTACAACATAACCAATCTATGCTACACTACTGTAATGGAAATGCAGCTGCTTAAGCATATGAATGACTAAACCATGAATCTATGCTAGCATACATGTACAATAAAGAGGAACCTTAGATGCTAGGGTTGGGCCCTAACCCAAGGGCTTCAGCCCTTTGATTTAACTCAGTGCTGGCTCAAAAGAAAACTCATTCTTATTATCAAAACAATGGATTACATAAAAAATTGTCACAAGTATTGCAACTTGAAAATAGAGTAAAGTTTTACACTCAAAATTCTGAATCCTACTGAGGTCCCAGGCCTCTCTACTTATATGTTTTAAGTCTCCAATGACTTCCTTAAAATTAGGGAGGCTCAACTCCCAAACTTGAGATAAAATGGTGCCTTGACTTTCACTTGCTCGACTGCCTTCCAGTCCTCATGATTTGGCTGTTTTCACTTCGAGCTGATGGAGGAATATTCGAATGGAGGGGTAGTAAATGAGGAGGATTTACCTCCTATAATTCCTCTCCCTTGTTCCATTCGAGTTTTGACCAAGGTCTTTGCCAAAATTCCTTGATTTTATCGTTTAATATTGCATTAAATGCACATTAGATCACAAAGAAAAATATCCAACTCTAACTCATCTCATAAACAAAATATAATCAAAAGTATGCAATAAGTTGTGTGAATAGTTGGTTTGACTAAGCTATGAGGTGAATTAAGGCCCATATAATTACACAATGATGAGGCTCATCAAATACTTAGCCAAATTTCCAAGCCTCCAAGCTCCTAACTCCTTGCATTGTTCCTCAAGGGATTAGCCCTTATTTAATAGGAATTTTCCTCCATTGGATTATGCAATTCCTTTAGGCTCTTCCTCTGACTACATGCACCATATGTAGAATTCAGATAATTATACAACTAATAGTACACTATCCTTAAACTCTAATCTCAACTAGGTCTTTCTTAGATATGACATGCATGAGTTATTTATGAGTGAATCATCAGTTTAATGGTTCATCACTTTAAGTAGCACCACACTACACTTCAGGCAACATGACACTACAGTTTAGGCAACACCACAATCGTCTGTAGGAAACACTACAATACTAGACCTCCCACTACTTCCTCCATTAGTTGGAACTAGTTTAACTGACTTTAACTCAATTAGACTGAAATACTTAATTACAACTCAAAATAAACTCAACCAGGGCTCCTATAATATAGGAGTCATTCTACATGACCCTAGTTAGACCCTCATCTCAAATTAACTGAGCCAAATAAGTTAAATTATCTTAGTTAACTAACACAAGTTGTCATGAGATGTGGAATTACAATTTTACTCCCAATTTAATTCAAGGAAAAAAATAAATCAAGACTTTCTTAATACTATTTTCAACATTTGTTATTGTAATTTTCAATATACTTACACCAGTTGAGCTAGGCACCCTCAAAACATAGTTCAACAATGGAAATAGTTTCGAGGGAGAATTCTTGTTTTTCTTATAGTTCCAAGTGATATTCCTAGCAATATGATGATAAATGAAATTAATCTAGGCATTATTCATAGGGAAAATAGCATGTCCTCGTTTGTGGTTCTTCATGCCATACGTCTGATACAAATTAGCATATACAATTTTCTTACTATGTTTAGATCCTCCTTGCAACATAGTGAAAACATATTGGCCCTCCATCATAAACACTGTCAGCATATGGATATCATTAACATGGATAGGGTACTCTTTCTCCAACAAGAGTGGACCATTATCAATCCTACGGATTTAAACTTAGTGCAAAAATTAACTTATCCTTTAGTCCTGAACACTTCTAAATCCCACAACATAGGTAGGGTAGACTTCTGCAACAACTTAAATGATGGTTTCACCTATGGAAACACATTTCGAGGCATTATTAGGGTGAAATAATTATTGACCATAATATCCTTTTCATATTTTCCATATAGGTCCTCCAAAGGTTTGACACAAGGATCATAAAATTCGAACAGAATGGAATCATTAAGAGAATGAAACATATTTAAACACTTGCAGGAATATACTTGACAAACAAGAGGATGGAAGAAACGCAAAACTAAAGAATCAAATTTAGGCTCTAAGGCTAGAAAGAGATCACCATCAGTGAAAACATTGTTGACTAGGATAACCTTTTCATATTTTCCATACAGGTCCTCCAAGGGATGGACACAAGGATTAGAAAATTTTCATGGAATGGTAGCCATAAGAGGATGAACCATATTGAAACACTTGTAGGAATATACTTGATGAATAGGATTACAATGGAAGCAATGGGAAACTAAAGACTCAAATTTAGATGTCAAAGAAAAAAATCAAATAAGAAATCAATGGATCGAATGGACTTTGAAACTTAATACTTATAAACAATTACGTCAAATCCCAAACAGTTGGTTTCCTACATAGGCATTGAATAGTGTAGGTGAGGAAATGAATAACCAAATAAATCTCTAGTTGAAAAAATGATTACAATAGAAACCCATATCCCAAGACGTCATATCAACAATTAGAAAGTTAGACAACATGGCTCAAAAATGTAATTGTACAATGGATGAAAATCAAAAAGTGATTGAAAACTCAATGCATTAAACCACTATAGTAGGGATGACTCAACATGTTGGACAAGTAACTAAGGACTCAAACTAAAAATTAAATGACATGGACCCTGCCTCCCTAACCATAATCAACTACGATTTAATGCAATAGGAAAATAAGAAACTAGTGACACAACTGAAAGGAACAAGAAATAAAATAACAAAACTAAAAAGACTCACTAAATTGAACCTAAAAACTATCCTATCATCCGAAACAAACATTACTAAAAGTATATGAATTAACAGCCATAATATTGTTTCATGAAAACACCATTCACCAAACTAGGCTAAAGAATACAATCAATTTGTCCAAGTTTGACAACTCTTAAATCTCTAATCTCCCCAAAATAAATGGCCCTAGCAAATGCATTTTGATTTTTCCAGGGTGTTTCAAATACTTGTTGTCATATAGTAGGACTAGATCTCCAACCAAAAAATAATTGTGCTTAATATGGAAATCATGCCATGTCTTCTGCATTTGCTTCACATTCTAGTCAATATATACTAAAAAATTGTGCTCATCCAATTCTCACAACTCTTGAATTTGTTCCACAACTATTTCATCATTTTTCATTTTGGTAGCTTACGCAATGTACAATTTGGGAATGATGAATTCAAAGGGAACTACAACTTCTTTGCCATACAAAAACAAAAATGGTGTATACTTGTGAAATATTTTAGTAGTAGTCTTTTACACCCAAATTGTTGTGGGAAGTCTTTCATCCAAAAATCATCTCTGTTTGTGAAAAAAGATTTAATGAGACCCTTCTCCAAAATGTTATTCAATGCATCTACCATGCAATTAACTTGAGGATGGTAATGACTTCTCTTATGATGCCGAATAAGGGAAACCTAAGTTAAGGTTGAAATAACATCATTGATGAAATGAGGTCCTTGATCACTAGTTAAAATTCTTAGGGAACCAAATCTGGTAATGATATTCTAAAAAATAAAACAAGCTATAGTAATAGTAGTATAATATTTCACTAGAACAACCTATGTCGATCTTGTGAGATATCGAATTGCAGTAATAATACATCTAACTTGTGAATTTCATGCATGATGATTGATAGGTCCAACAAAGTCAGCACCCACTTTTCAAAATCCTGTAATGCACAAATTGGATGCAATGGAAGTTCATCTCTTTGGGAAGGTATCCTAACCCTTTGCCAGAGATCATTTGTTTTAACGAACTCCATGGCATATTTAAATATAGTTAGCCACCATAACCCTACTTCTAGAACATTGATGCCAGTAACTTTCCCTCTCACATGGCCTCCCACAACTCCACTGTGACACTCACACAAAATATCATCTCTTTCGTGGCTAAAAACACACATGCACAAAATATTATCAATGCACAACTTATATTTTTACCCTATAATACATTGATAATCAATTTTTCTTACTTCAAGATGCCTCTTCTAGGTTGAAAAATAGTTTTTAGGACAAGTACCTATAGTTAAAAAGAGTGCAATATCTTCTATATAGTTGGGAACAACTTCAACTCAGAACAAGTCAGCATTAGGAAGTTGATCATCAATGCATCCTCCATATTCTTTTGACCCCAAGAGAGAAAGGTGATCCAATCCCACATTGGTTCATCCAAGCTTCATAATACCCTCAAAAGAAAATTCTCTAAATAACAACAACCGATGACTGATTATTCCCTGTCACACAAGTTTATTGACCAAATATTTTAAGGCTAAATCATTTGTAAAGAATTTGAAATGCCCTCCTAAAAGATAATGCCATAAATTTTAAATATACTATACCATTTCCAAGCATTTCTACTTAGTCATAGTATAATTACATTATTCATTATATAACTTTATGGTAGAAAAATATATGGGATGGTCCATATTTCATTCTCTTGGTTGTGCAAGAACAACACCAAGAGAAGTTTTGAAAGCATTAATGTGTACATGGAGCTACTTATTCCTATAAGGGTAAACTAGAATCAAAGAAATAACTAGGTTTTCCTTTAGTTTCTTGAATGCATCATCAAATTAGTAAGTCCATATAAAGGTATCATACTTTTTTATAAGTTTTTTTAATGAATTAGTAATGGAAGCATAGTTATGTATGAACTTGAAACAATAACCTGTATTCCCAAGAACATATCATAGATTTTTAACACTTGTTGGAGGATTCATGTTAAGGATCACAAAAAAATTGGCTAGATCAATTGAAACACCAACCTTACAAACAATATTCCCCAATGTTTCCAAATGGTACAACAAAGGTACACTTCTTTAGATTGAGAGAAATATGTATCCATATACACCCGTCAAACATCACCCATAACAAACCTGAGTGCTTCTTTAATAGACTATAAATAGTCCAATCATCCATTTAGAATTCTAAAAACTTGTGGATATACTCTCAGAAAGTTACAATAAGAATTCTGGAAAAGACTATAGGTTCATTCTTAAGGTTAGAAAACATCACAGGATATGTGTATGACTCACATTCAATAGTAAACGTAGTTTGTTTCTTATCTTCCTTTGTAATCCAAACCTGGTGATAACTTGAAAACCCATACCTAAAATAATAAGCATCTTTCCTTGCAAGATTATCAAAAAACTCATCATTGAAAGGAGTAGGAGATGGGTCATGGAGAGAGGCATTATTTAAGATGTGGTAATCATCACAAACTCTGATCTCCTCATAATCCTTCTTATTCTGGATGACTATGGGGCTTATACACTAAGTTTCTTCCACTAGGAAAATATTTATTGTTGTGAAAATCTTGTCGATATCCCTCTTGAATTTCTCCTCAACCCTAGGGTTCAAGCAATATGGATAACACTTTACTAGACATCCATATATCTTCATGGCTACTTTCATATCCCAACGATCTTGTTTGATACCCTTCAACTATAAAAGTGATCCAAGAAACAAATCCTCATATTTCTTAATCAAGTTGAATACTTCCCTGGTTTCTCAATCACCCCAATAGTCTTTTATAGGTGCCAACTTATGCTTTTCATCAAAGCTAATATTGACCTTATGTAACTTCGAGGGCTGTAAATGAGGAGCATATTGAGGTGGGGCATCCTTGATGATTGTTTTCCCTTCATAATAATTAAAGGAGATATGTCTTAGGCCCTACAAATCATCTTCATCTATATCCTTATCACTTTTTCCACAAGCGACAACCATTTGGAAACCCGAGTCAGGTATAGTTCCACAACCTATGTTATCAAGGAATCCTAGAAGGGGCTTTAGAGTAGGAAATATAAATCTTTTAATGATCCAGATTGGATCATTATATTTTTTTTCATTCATATTTATGCTTTGAAAGTGGAAAAAGTGGAGGAATCAAGTCACAAGACCATTTTTACCAATGAGACTCAGTTTGGAAAAAGAACGTTTGAAACCTTTTGGGATCATTTTGAGACATAAAATGATTTTTTGGGGGGGTGAGACTTTTCCATATTTATTTCAAACCTTTATTTCTTACTGTACAAATGGATACCTTTCCAACAATGCAGGGAATTGCATCAATCAAAGTTCGTATGCGAAAGTTATGCCACTCAGAAGTTGACCTTCTTGTTTTCACTACCATAATTCGAGAGGATGCCACGTCAACATCAAATATTCATGGAAACGGGGATAGCCACGTGATTAAGATGTATAAATCACTAGGAGAGTCTATATTATAACTTTTATTAATATTTTAGGTAGTCAAACCTAACCACTAGTAGGCTATCAGGTTGTGTTATAACCGGGCCACTAGGAGGAAAAGGGGTTCCATTATTTTGAGTACATTGCTTCCACAACTTAGCAAACAAAACCAAGAGGGATAGGATATAGAGCACAAAAAGAGTATTTTTGCACTATAATAGCCCATGGGCCAAAAACCATACTTATTTATACTCCCAACCATTCTTCCATTAAGAGAAAGAGAGAAAAGTAACCTCACCTCCCAGCTGGGTTTCTCTCCTAAAATGGTTTCCCAAAGCATATCTTGTGTCAAATGTGTGTGTGATATTATATTTTTTCTTTCTCTATTTTTTTTCATAATTTTCAATTCACATGCAAACACTATTAAAGGTAAATCTATAGATCCATAAATCTAACAAAATTGTAATAATGTATAATTTTAGATTTTAAATATAATTTTACTCGGTCTATTGTGATGAACTATCTAGTGGAATATCCCCAATATTTTACAGATCATTTAATGGCTATCAACACTTATACAATCCATGAGTATTCATTTGAGAAATTAAAATCAACATAAAGGTGAGAAGTCATCTCATATGAGTTAGAAGTTTGTCTCTTCATTTCTTCCTTCAAATACCAATCCTTGGGAATAGATCCTAAAATATGAATAAAGTGATGTACTGACAATTTAGCAGGTGTCACGTTCTTCTTCCATGAAAAAACATGGGCGTGAACATGTTTTTTAGGACTATTATGAACTTCATACAAAGAAACAAAATGAACGCCCCTTTTTGGCTGAGAAAATATACATAAGGGATCAAATTTTTCTATTTCCCAGGATGGAAACTTGTTGCAATGAGCATCCAACTACTGTGTAGGAGTGGCTTGAAATGCAACATCTATCAGGAAAAATATTTTCTCCTCCACAACAATGAGCTCAATATCTCATATAAATGCATCTATAAGAACAAGATTATCAAAGATAGGATATTGTATTACCTCGGTCCCAATTGACCAGTTAGACTAGAAACTTACACATATCCTAGAATATAACTCATGCGATCCTTGTTTTCATTATTTGAGTGCAACATTAGAACCTACTTTTGTGTTATGAATGCTTTTCCAACTGAGGAATCCATCTTCATTAGGGTTTATATAATCTTCCCTTCTTTAGAATATCAACTTATATAG
This sequence comes from Pinus taeda, assembly GCA_000404065.3. NCBI lineage: Eukaryota > Viridiplantae > Streptophyta > Pinopsida > Pinales > Pinaceae > Pinus > Pinus taeda. Next base: position 21,635 of record APFE030956152.1, on the reverse strand, counting down.
TTGATAAAGAGAATTGGTTTCTTCTACATCATCGAAAAGCTCTATGTATCTAGGACCCTAATAAGTATACAAAGGCTAAAAAAATCTAACTCGGTCAACATCAAAAGTCATAGTTTCTCTCTTCAAAAAAATGATGACATGTTTTTCAAAATACTTGTTATCGCTTCAAATCGCACCAGCATCACAAGTGCTATAGGGGAGATATAAAGCCTCCTAGAGACAACCTCTGGGTTGATTGTAGATGACTGCCTAGGAAATCTTAAAGAGACGAGTGCTTAAGAGATAATCTATTGTTACAGACATATTTGGGCACATCAACCCCAAACTTATATGTCGATGTATTAGGGCTCATCAACCCCTAAAAGAGTTGTTTCATACCCTAAAGGAACATAGTCATCTAAATACATCATTCCCTAAAAGTTCCATATGGGAAAGCATCCATAAATTGCCTAAATTGAACCATACTAACTATTCCACCGGAAACGTGCGATGCATACTGAGTGGTACACTGCCAAGGTGGGATGCATACTATTTAGGCCTTCTATAGCGTGCGATGAGCGAGGATGGAAAAATGTCTAGGACACTTGTCAGTTGATTGCTCATGGAATCTTCCAGAACTTTCTCCTATGCCACTTGCCTCTCCGAATTCGCCCAAGGATGAATAAGGGATCTAAGAAATATCCAATCCCTTCTCTTGTGGAACCCATTGTAACAAGTGGAACGACACTAATCAAACCCCATGGATGACTCACACCCTTGCACACATCTATAAATGGAGCTCTAATTCAAGAGATCTAGAGGCTGGAATGTTGTGAATTGCAAGGAAGTGTTGATAGTTTGTAATTGAAGAAAGAGCATTGTATTGTTGGAGTGATCTTGCTATTTCATGAGGTGAAGAAGGATTGAAGCTAGGAGGATGGTGTTGGATCAAGCAACCGCGTTGTAATTCTCCCTTCTATTAATAAAGTTCCTCAAGTTTTCTTCCGTATGATTGTGCAATTGTGAATGTTATCATTTGTTCATTATATATATGATTCTGTAATGTTTATGTTGTAATAGATCATGATGCTTTGATATTTCTTTGTTTATGTACTTCTGTAGGTACTCTCCAAGCTTGTTAAGTATGGGGAGAAGTTGCAGGCCCTGTCAAAGGAGAGAGAGATCAAGTGAGGTATTAGGCAGAAGTTCTAGGATGGTTCCGTTATCTTTCTCTTATCTGTTACACATAGAAGAAATCATTGAATTGCTTTAAACTGTTGTGTCTAGGGTAGCTGCCAAACCTAGAGGGTTAGCATTCTTTAGGAATACTAGTTTTCCCAGAAACATCTGTGAGGGGTTTTTAGAACTCCAATTGTCACGTAAAAAGGTAATATGATGAGCTTGGTTCAATAAGCCTTCACTGAGGTAGCTTCAAGCCGACACATGGATCCAAATTTTGGTGGTATATTGGGGAAATCTCAAAGAGAAATGGCCTCTTCTTTTAGTGGCCAACACACAACAATGAGAGAACTTAAACTAAAGTTGTAGAAACGGTGTAGAGCAAGAAAGGAAGGGTGGAAATAGATTCATAGGGTTGTACAAATAGAATCCTAAGAGACCATCATTATTTGCAGTTAGTATGGGTCTATCATCACTTATACTAGCCTCCTAAGCAAGTCTCAGACCTTAGTTCTTCATGTCAAGCTTTGCAAAAGAGAGAAAGACTTTGAAAATCAATATTACTTTGGTTCCGCACTTTCTCCTACTTTTACCTGCGGACCCGCACCCTTTGTTCATAATACCTGCGTACCTGCACGCTATGTCAGTAAAGGGGTGGGTGCGTACCCCTGTGAAAGTAAAAAAGGCGCAAGTTTATCCTTAAAAACTCACTTTTGGGTTAATTCTATATGTTTCTAGAAGGATTTCGATGTGGATTGTTCACTCCAAGGTGGTTCATGCATCCCAAAAGAGAAGGAGCTAATCCCTTGATAGGAGGAGCTATCCCTTTGAAGGAGGACCAAGTAACTTCCCTCCATTGCACTATAAATTAAGGCATTGGGTCAGTTGCTATGGAGGTTAGAAGTTGAACATTTTGAGGGTAAATGTTGATGGAATTGGGACTTCCTAGTTAAACTTGAGAGGAGAGATCACGTACCTTTTTGGTTTCATTGGGAAGTGAGTGAAGCTTGTCAAAGTAGAGGAGACTTCTTGTCAGACCCTAGGAGGAGCTTGTACAACATCAAGGCACAGGTTGTAAAGTCCTTCTTCATTTGAATTAATACAATCAGATTCATTTTTCTCAACAAATTGTCTTATGGTTTGTTTCATAATCTCCTTGATCATATGATGAATATGCTTTATCATATTGGCTTTTCAGGTGCTATTTAATTGTTTGCTTGTTTGTGTTTGCAGAATTACACTTCAAGGAAGCTCATTTGGAGCGAGGGAGCGAGGCTTCCACAAACTTGCATTGGACCCAAGGTAGGCCTAAAAACACTTGTTTGCCTTTATTTTACTCGCATATTTAGAGAAAGATAGTTTTTGATTGGCTTGCTTGTCACTAGATATCAGTAGATACTAGGAAGGTCGATCTTGTCCGCAACCTCGACTCATTCTGTGTGACAAGCATGATCAAAGTTCACAACTCGAATTTTATGTTAAAGAATAAATTATTTTCATTTAAAATTATCAAAGAAGAATCTATTTCCAAGGATGTTAATGCATTAACTAAAGGTATTAATACAATAACTAGAAAAAATGGGCATGAAAGTAGAAGAAGAAAATGCCAAGGAAGTCCTTCTCAACAACCTACCCTCAAGATATCGGAATATTGTATTCACATTAAGTAATAATACATCATAGTCTCTAGAAACCACAATCCCCCCTTGCCTATGGAAAAAGAGAATTTTGGGATTGATGATGAAGATACTAAGGAGAGAGGCCTTTGTGAGTAGAGGGAAAAGTAAATTAGAAAGAGAGTAGACAAAGGAAAAGGAAACAAAAAAATGATGACCTTATTTTTATTGTGGAAAGTTAGGGCGCAAAGCTTGGGATTGTAGCATCAAAGAAAACGATATACTTAAAGGTAACACAAGGAAGAGTGGAAGTATAAATTTTCTTAAAATTCAACTAAAGAGGAACCAAATGAGAAGAAAATCATTTTTAAACTAAAAAAAAATTAACTCTTTACATCATTAGCATGCATAAATATCCTAGAAAAAAGTGTACATTAGTGGAATTCTTCACTTGTTAAGGTGAATCCAACAAAAATCTTTCCTTAAAAATGAGATAGAAATTGATTGATTCCTTAAGTTCGTTTATTAAAATCTTACCTCCAAGGAAAGGATATGAAAATATATTGAGTAGAAAATTTTCAATGGATTTAATGTAATTATACCTTCAAAGTGAAGGATACACCAACCTAATGGAGCACAGATGAAGTCTTCTCCAGTTTTCAGTCATATTTGTAAAGGAATTCTTGAGATTTTAATTTAAATGGTTGTTGATATTTGAAATATAATTTCCATGTTAAGCTGGGGTGTTGGAGTATTAACACTCAAATTCTAAGAGTCAAAGTTTAATGTGTAACTAAAGTCATATTGTGGAAGTAACTAACCATAGATTAATAAGGCACAATTTTTAATAGTATATGGTCAAGTAGGCATCACAACTATCTGATGTATGAAATTAAGGTGATCCTCCTCTTTATACCCAATGAATCCATTTGAATAAAATATTATATTCCACATCTCTTTTTCATTTGCATTCATGTTTTTCTACAATTTATAGCTAGCACACCCCCTTCGACTAGCAATCAAAAGAGAAGATATTGTGCCTTCCATAGGATATCAAGTCACTCTACTGAAAATTTTCATATATTATAGGCCAAGAAAACTAAGGCCCTTCATTTTTAACAATAGAAAATGAACAAAGAATATATGGTAACACTCCAATGCTAAGAGTCAAAGTTTAATGTGTAACTAAAGTCACATTGTGGAAGTAACTAACCATAGATTAATAAGGCATAATTTTTAATGGTATATGGGTCAAGTAGGCATTACAACTATCTGATGTATGAAATTAAGGTTATCTTCCTCTTCATACCAAATGAATCCATTTGAATAAAATATTATATTCCACATCTCTTTTGAATTTGCATTCATGTTTTTCTACAATTTATAGCTAGCACACCCCCTTCGACTAGCAATCAAAAGAAAAAATATTGTGCCTTCCATAGGATATCAAGTCACTCTACTGAAAATTTTCATATATTATATACCAAGAAAACTAAGGCCCTTAATTTTTAACAATAGAAAATGAACAAAGAATATATGGTACTCAAACAAAACCTATTGTAAAAAAATATTGTATAAAAAGCTTTGTCCAACATCTAGTCTAACCTTCACTTACACCCTGAGGTCATTTGCTTTCCTATTTATATTTCTCCTCTCTTATTTATAAAGCATATTCAATTAAGCTTTAGTCGTATTTGATTAGACTCTCTCTCTATTTTTTGTCACAAGAACAATACCAAATGTGTGTCCAGTTTTGATCTAGCTTACTAAATCTTCCTCCATGCTTTTGGGCTACCTGATCCTCTCATTTCGAATATCTACATGCATCTTTTTCTTCCAATTTGGTTTTTCATTTGAAGGCTTTTTTATTTGACCTAAGGTGTTTCCTTTGGCTCAATAATCTCCCCTTTTGTGGTTCAAATCTAATACTCAATGGAAGTTCTAACATAGCTAGAGAAAGAGAGGTACCACCTTGCTTATATAAATTTGGTTCACCATACAACTCTTCATTGATTCACCATTTTATGGAAGATCTAGGTGATTTCATCATATCATATTAGTGATTGATATCAAGTATATTTTGCATGGTGTAACATCATGTGCAAGTTCATTCGAGTAGAGAAGACCCTCTCTTGGAGGCCTCTGGGAACTCTTATGTTAATCACAAGCAAATTTAGCATGCATGATAACATCCCTCTAGGTGAGTTCCTTCATTTTTTACCTCCTACATATTTAACATTTATGTTATAGTTCACCAAAGACAATTGATAAATTAACCCCAATTAACTTGCTTCCGTTTTAAATTTGTCATTAAGATATAATTGAATGCCCTAATTAATACAAAATCATAGGTAACATAATTAACTCTAAAAAACCTAATTAACCTATCCATTCCTTACTTCTCTTTTTTTCATTTCTTTTCCCCTCCTAGTGTTTCTCGATTTTTTCCTAAAACCAAGTGGGGTCTCCAATCTTTCCTACCTAGCTATGATAGTATGGCACCTCATTATCCATCACACAACATTTTGGAAACTCCAGTATGGAGTTACCATCAACCCTTACCTCTCCTAAGTAAAGGTTTTTTATTTCTTGTATGGATTCTCTACTCTAACCATAGGGGTATTGTGTCCTTTTAATTCTCTAAGAAAGAGAGTATTCCCCTTCTTTCTCTCTGCCCTTCCACCTTATTACTTCCTAAATTAATCCCATTTCTTGGAATTTATTTCACAACAATGGAGGTTGTGAAAATTTGCAGCATTGACATGGAAATCTACATGGATTATCATGGTCTCTCTCCCCATATCTATCATTCAACACACCTTTAGGGCGTCAAGCTAGTATTCTCCGAAGGCCTTAACTATTTTCAAGGTCCTCATAACTAGTTTCTGAAAATATCACTTGCCTTAAGACTTAGGCCCCTTCCCAACGTGAGAAAATACCTTCCTCTCAAATGGATGGATATTAGTCTCAACATAACATCCCATTAAGGGATTGTTCATCTTCCCCTCTTCCTCTAGGGAGGCTCTTCCGCTCACCATTCATGGCCTAGCAGAATCTTAGGTCTTCTTTTCAACCGATCCCTTTTATTTTAGATACATGAGTTTCACAAACCATTCACTAAATGTACATTTAAACAAACCAAGTGCACATACAACCTCAACCAAAAAAATATCAAGCATCTTCGAACCTTAGCTAACAAAATTCCAATGTCTTACCTTAAAAACTTCTACCTTCTTTAGAGTTCCCCTCTCACCCAAGTATTTATACAACAATAAATAAAAATATGAACTGAATATAAATGGAAACCTCTACACAATACAAAGAGAAGTTTTCATCCCAACATTACCAAACAACAAGGACAAGCATACACCCCAACAATATCTCAACTACTTAAGCACACTTTTATACCAACATCTAGATATAATTTTTGAAACATATAGACATAACCTCAGAATGCCATCTTTCAAGGAGTTGGAAACCACGTATGAACATGTTCCACCACCTCATTCTTATAGCATAGAACCATATCCTTATTCAAACATTAAGGGATTTTGGGTTTTAATTTTGTCTTTATTGTTTCAATAGGATTGTTGTTTATCCTTGCTTGTAGGTAGGTAATTAAGAAGGATTTTGTGATTGGATATAGATATGGTAGGGAAGTACTATATAAATATATAATGATTCCTAGTAGATTGATTTACATAGGTAACAAAGAGGTATCAAGTAGTATTTTTTCAAATAGTTACATAGTTTACTACATTTACTATGTTATATTATTATTCTCTATGTGATTATTGGAGGAGAAAGAAACCAAGGAAGAATGGGGTAATAATTTTTTACCTATGATTATAATATAGTTGAAAAGGTACTCTATAATGAGGCTCTAGCATGGTATCATGCCCTAATAACAACATCCCCCCTTATGGTGGTTATCCTTTCCAAACCCAAAACCTAGTGGAAGAACAAAGCAAACCTCTAATAGGCCTACTTGAATTACCTAAGTTCAATGGCACCATTTGGAAATACCTAAGCATCACTTGGAAGCCTTCAATATACCCTATGCCAAGTTTATTCATGATAACCATATAATTTTAAATCTCTTCCCTCACACCCTAACATGTGATGTTCTTCATTGGTTGCATTGTCTCCTTAAATGATCGATTTATATCCTTAACACGTTAGAAAAATAGTTCATGCAACACTTTAACATCCCTAAAGATAATTATTTGGTATCCTTACTCTTATTACCTTAAACAAAAAACAAGATAATTCAACTTTCATTCATCAATGGCATACAACTCTACATGATTCTATGGTGAGTTTATGAGAAGAACCCTTTATGATCTCTTACCAATTTTCCAAATTGAGACAATAGGGTCAAATTTTTCATTGGAGATACCCCTTAATTGAATATTCCATTGACTACCTTTTCAGATAGAGAATTACTATATTATTTTTTGTGGTAAATGGAAGAAAAAAAGAACCCAAGCCCCAAGCCTCCATCATAAATACAACAGGTGATGGGGTGAAAAGGTGCCCCCACCCAAGACTAGGACTACAACCATATTATACACCAAAGAGAACCAAAAACCTAATAATTTCCCTCAAACATTGCTAAGTGGTGTAAATACCACAACTATGGCTCTCATAACACAAACTAGTGTTAACAAATCACATAATGAAATGCAAAAAAAAGGAAAAATTGACATGCCACTTAAGTCTATAATTGGTGTTGTATAAATAAATCCAAAACTTGAGATTAAGGACCCTATACTTAATCATGACCTTCCAAACTCTTATAAGAAAAATAATAAAGCTCATCTTGAACATGAATTTGACTCTTTAAAGAATAAAATGCACCTCCTAAATATGTTGAGAAGAAGGAGAAGGCTCTTGTTGAACCTTCTTTTATTTATCTTGCTCCCAAAGTTCTATAAATGATCCATGTAGTTGGATGCACCCCTAGTGAAGTGACACTATAGATTTATGAATTTATCTGACCCAGAAAAGGCATGTCCTTTATTTGATCCTATGTCTGACCTCATTGACCTTGATACCATCATTTCAATGAATTAGGTAGGTCTCTCTTAACATCAACCTATTTAAGAATCATCCCTTGGCCTCTTTAAATTTAATGGTCCCTTTCCTACTCACTAGATTAGGGCCATTACCAAAAATTGACAAGAAGTTCTTTGTAATTACTCCATACTATTTTACCCCCACTGCTTCCTATATTAAGGAAGCACCTACCTGCTCTTAGGATTCTCTAATATATAGTCTATCCTCTCATGCCTTTAGAATGCTCTATGTGGACATTCTCTGAGAATTCCTTGAATATAAGTATGAATAATCAGACACTTCTTTGAGCTCTCCCGAGGTTGGTCCCCTTATCTATATTTTGGTCTCTCCCATGTCACTTCCAAGAGGAGAAAATGTCCAATATGGTCCACTTGTTCTTCATCCATATTCATCACATTGAATGCATATAAATTATTTATTGTTGATTTTGGGTTTTCCATGAGCATCATAGCAACTCTCATCTATCAAGCTCTTGGTGTTTATTACTTCTCTCCAACCCCTTGGTGCTAACTTCTTCTTTTCCACCCCTTGGACCCTTCAAGGATTTATCAAATTTGAGACCAACCTCATAGGGTTGTCATGATTCCTTTGAATCTTATTCTGAAGACAATGATCATTTAATTTTTTACTCCTAGAAGACTTAGAGTACAACATCCTCCTTGGTCATCTGTCATTAGATGTGATGATGGTTACCTCATGTGGCTTCATCAATGATCCCTTGCTCTTCCACAAAGGAAAGACTTATTTCTTTCAATAAAATCCTACTCCTTTCTCTCTCCACCTTAAGGTTACACCCAAGACCCATCCCTTAGCCTCCATGTTTCTGTTGGATTTTTTGAAGCCCCATCTTCTCAATTAGCATCCAAAGTGAGCCTAAGTAACTTGGACTCTTCCTCCAACTTAGCCTACTTTTTTCCTCAGATCTCTTAGGTTTCCTTTTTTCCAACCTATTGAGGTACTCCTTCTCTTGATCCTCTCTCTCAATTATTCTTGCTTAGGCTGGTTTTTCCTCTCTTCTCTCTTATCTTTATGTTCCCCTATTTCCTCTTTTTATTTTGTCTTATCCTATTTCCATTGTCCTTTGGATGCTTGGGGTAAGCCTCACCTTTTTTTCCTAGGTTTTCATTGAAGGATTTAGGTTATAATAGCCTTATAAAGTTGCCATATTTTAATATGTTCTACGAAGTTGAATGAATCCCCACCCAAAAGTGGGACATTAGTGGGGCCAACATGAGCCTTCTATTGTTAGTATTTTTCAAAAAATTGGAAACAACTTTGGTCTTCTTTTTTTTCTTCTTTTCTCCTTTCACCTTTTCCTCTTCCTTGCCTATCTAGATTCACTTAGGGAAGTACTATTTCTGATTTATTATCTATTTTTTCTCCTTCACTCTTGTTTTGTTGCCTTATTAAAGATTGGCCTCCTCTAGGTCATTTTTTTTAGTGCGGCCTAAATTGAGATAACTTATTATTAGGTAGGACTAATCATTAGGCCCTTTTCATGGGATATTGATCTAATTCATAACGTCCTATATATTGCAACTATGAGGTCACTTCACATTGTTTCATTCCTCTTGCCTCTGCTTCACTAGTGTCACCTTTGATAGTGCTTCTCGCCACTACTCTCTTATTGCCTTTGTTAATGCTTCAAAAGTATTGTTTTCCCTTGCCTCTTTCCTTTTCTTTACCTCACTAATGTTTCCTCCTCTCACCTCTTGCCTTTTCTACTACCTCACTATAATTTCCTCCTCTCACTTCTTACATTTTGTAATACCTCACTAATGGTTTCACCTCTCACCTCTTTCTTTCATTAGTGATTCACTAACATTTACACCACTTGACTTCAATATTTATTTCATAGAACGATCACCTCCTTTCCTCACCCCATTTTATTGGTTATTTTCCTCTCATGGGAGTTTGTGTCTCAATACCTCCCTGCTCGAGGCAAGTTTCTACCTTATATGTTGAAGGTACATCACTTGTTTTGGCACTAAGATTACCATGTTCACAAATTTTTTAACACGCCTCATTAGAATCCCACTTCATCAACTTCCATACTTAGGTAAGACATTTATTTCCTTTGTAGCTCTTATCCATTTCCTCTTCCACATTTTGTTCATCTTGTTTGTCATTCTTTATCTACATTACTAAAATATAGCCTACTAACAAGCCAAAATGGGCACTCTTCTAGGCACCTTGAGTCACACATCAATGCTTTTTCATTGTTTCCACCTTTATTACTCTTTATATTCTATTGTTTTGTTGCTTTCTTCTCCTTCCTTACAACTTCCTACTATTCCCATATTATGGATCAAAACTCTTGCAAGAGGGGAAATATGTAGCATATGCATTTTTCACTTTTATCACTCACATATGCCTACAAATTAAAGGTTTTATGACATGGCCTGATTCTATGTCATGTCCATTCATGGTCCTCCCTATGATGACTTAGTTACCTATCATTCTTCCTTATGAATACTCCTTTGCATTGGACCAATCTCCCTTGAGTCCCCTTCCCTTAGTCAAGATGTATGACCCTTAGGGATGTCTAGTGCTTAGGTAGGGTTACCCCTCTTTTCTATTTCTCTTGGTCATTGATTTGGCTTAGTTATATGCTTTAGGGAATATACACATTTTTTGGGTTATGTCTAGGGCTCTGGAAACTTATCTAGCCCAAAATTGGTTAGAATGCCTAATTTTGAGTCCCCAATGGACCCAAATCCATCATTAGATCACTTAATTTGGAGTCCATAGGGTCAAATATTCCTTAATCTTCCTTAATTCCTTGGAACCACACAAATTGTGTGTTTTTTGGATTATCACTTCACAATAATGTTGAAATATGTAACTAGGCTCCATCTTCATAATTCCATAAGTAATCATGATTTTATGTATTTAATGTAAAGAGAAAAAGAAATTTATTATTTGCATTCTTGATACATGGGTTTCATGCTCAAGGTAAATGTATTTATAGTTCAAGCACCCATTGGGTGCTTCTAGGCTCTTCATAGATGTATGAAGTCAAAAGAGTGATTGGCATACATGTAAGACCCCTCTGGGCATGTTGTATCTTGTAAATATTTTTTCTTAAAGTCAAAAGTATCATAAATACCCTCGAAGACCTTGTCAAACAAGTCGATTTACAAGAAGGATCAAGTCAACTTCAAGGATATAAATTTGACCTCATAAGAAGCCTATATATAATGAAACCTCGACTTCATTTGGAACAACAACTCAATCAAGAAAGAAGTAGTTTGATCTCCTCAAGTAAGAAGATGGAAAAGGATGACAATAATGAAAAAGAAGAAGAAAATAAAGATCAAAGTTTTGGACCTCTTTCTCTCTCTTGTTAGGATTTCTAAAGTAGCTACTAGACTGAAATTGTAAAGTTTCTTGGGAAATTGAAGTTGCAGAAGAAATTGCTAGGGAAATCAAAGTTGCAAAAGAAACTACTAGGGAAGTCAAAGTTGCAAAAGAAGTTGATGGGGAAGTCGAAGTTGTTCAAAATTCAAAGCTACTACTAGGTTGAAGTTGTTGGAAGCTGATAGGTCAAAGTTGCCGGAGAATTTCTTGTGGTCGAAGTTGTTATAAATGTTGCTAGAAGCTATGAAGGTTGACCTGGTCTTGGAGGGGTCATTAAAGGGTCTTTGGTCTTGGAATTCATCATTTAAATTTCTATAAGAAGAGAATAATTATTATGGGTTTTCCTCTCAAGACGAGAGGTTTTGGACCTAGCTTACAACCTACATTTTGTGTCCTCTTGTCTCATTTATCTTTATTTTTTGGTATATATTTGATGATAAAAACATAATAATAATCAAGTTGAAAAATAAGCTAATCAACTTAAGAAAAAATACATTATAATAAATTATCAAAGTAAGATTCATTTTTGGGAAATGGTCATAGATGAATGACTTACTTAACGCAGTTGAATCCCAAAAATGATATCTAATATAATGCACTGTGAAAACCCCTAATACTTAATTCAAAAGAGTGAAGGGAACTCTACTTGAATGGTTCATGAGGCACAATACTTGCTAAGGTTTTGAAAATCGGGTAGCAAGCTAAGTGGGCTTGATTGTGGGGAAAACTCCACCGTCAAGCGCGCTTGAGCCAAAGGTGATTTGGGATGGGTGACCTCCCAGGAAGTACTGGTTACCGGGTGCAAGCCCCGGAAGTGATGATTGATGCTATGTGATTTATTTCACTAGTTTCAATCTCACCTCACCCGTGTGAGCATAACCCGATGCAATGAGTGCTAAGTGGACTATTCAAAAATCATGAGAGATTAGGTAGTCATGACTACCTCTCATGGAAATGGTCATAGATGAAATACTTACTTAATGTAGTTGAATCCCAAAAATGATATCTAATAGCACTGCGAAAACCCCCAATACTTAAGTCAAAAGAGTGAAGGGAGCTCTACTTGAATGGTTCATGAGGCACAATACTTGCTAAGGTTTTGCAAATGGGGTAGCAAGCTAAGTGGGCTTGATTGTGGGGAAAACTCCATAGTTAAGCGCACTTGAGCCAAAGGCGGTATGGGGTGGGTGACCTCCCGGGAAGTCCTGGTTAATGGGTGCAAGCCCCGGAAGTGATGATTGACGCTATGTGATTTATTTCACTAGTTTCAATCTCATTTCTTCAACCTTGTGAGTATCACCCGGTGCGATGAGTGCTAAGTGGACTATTCAAAAATCATGAGAAATTAGGCAGTTATGACTACGTCTCATGGAAATGGTCATAGATGAATGACTTAATTAACGTAGTTGAATCCAAAAAATTATATCTAATATAATGCACTGCGAAAACACCCAATACTTAATTCAAAAGAGTGAAGGGAACTCTACTTGAATGGTTCATGAGGCACAATACTTGTTAAGGTTTTGCAAATGGGGTAGCAAGCTAGGTGGACTTGATTGTGGGGAAAACTCCATACTTAGGCACGCTTGAGCCAAAGGCGATCTAGGATGGGCGACCTCGCGGGAAGTCCTGGTTATTGGGTGCAAACCCCAGAAGTGATGATTCACACTATGTGATTTATTTCACTAGTTTCAATCTCACTTCTTCACCATTGTGAGCATCACCCGATGTAATGAGTGCTAAGTGGACTATTCAAAAATCATGAGAAATTAGGCAGTTACGACTACCTCTCATGGAAATGGTCATAGATGAATGACTTACTTAACGCAGTTGAATCCCAAAAATGATATCTAATATAATGCACTACAAAAACCCCCAATACTTAATTCAAAAGAGTGAAGGGAACTGTACTTGAATGGTTCATGAGGCACAATACTTGCTAAGGTTTTTCAAATGGGGTAGCAAGCTAAGTGGGTTTGATTGTGGGGAAAACTCCATAGTTAAGCGCGCTTGAGCCGGAGGTGATCTGCGATGGGTAACCTCTCGAGAAGTCCTGGTTACTAGGTGCAAGCCCCGAAAGTGATGATTGACGCTATGTGATTTATTTCACTAGTTTCAATCTCACTTCTTCACCCCTGTGAGCATCACCCGATGCAATGAGTGCTAAGATGACTATTCAAAAATCATGAGAAATTAGGTAGTTATGACTACCTCTCATGGAAATGGTCATAGATGAATTACTTACTTAACGCAGTTGATTCCCAAAAATGATATATAATATAATGCACTGCGAAAACCCCCAATACTTAATTCAAAAGAGTGAAGGGAACTCTACTCGAATGGTTCATAAGGCACAATACTTGCTAAGGTTTTGCAAATGGGGTAACAAGCTAAGTGGGCCTGATTGTGGGGAAAACTCCATAGTTAAGCATGCTTGAGCCAGAGGCGATCTGGAATGGGTGACCTCCCGAGAAGTCCTGGTTACCGGGTGCAAGCCCCGAAAGTGGTGATTGACGCTATGTGATTTATTTCACTAGTTTCAATCTCACTTCTTCCCCCCTGTTAGCATCACCCGATGCAATGAGTGCTAAGTGTACTATTCAAAAATCATGAGAAATTATAGGCAGTTGTGACTACCTCTCATGGAAATGGTCATAGATGAATGACTTACTTAACGTAGTTGAATCCCAAAAATGATATCTAATATATTGCACTGCAAAAACCCCCAATATTTAATTCAAAAGAGTGAAGGGAACTCTACTTGAATGGTTCATGAGGCACAATACTTGCTAAGGTTTTGCAAATGGGGTAGCAAACTAAGTGGGCTTGTTTGTGGGGAAAACTCCATAGTTAAGCGTGCTTGAGCTAGAGGCGATCTGGGATGGGTGACCTCACGGGAAATCCTTGTTACTGGGTGCAAGCCCTGGAAGTGATGATTGACGCTATGTGATTTATTTCACTAGTTTCAATCTCACTTATTCACCCCTATGAGCATCACCCAATGCAATGAGTGCTAAGTGGATTATTCAAAAGTCATGAGAAATTAAGCAGTTACGACTACCTCTCATGGAAATGGTCATAGATGAATGACTTACCTTAACGCAATTGAATCCCAAAAATGATATCTAATATAATGCACTATGAAAACCCCCAATACTTAATTCAACAAAGTGAAGGGAACTCTACTTGAATGGTTCCTGAGGCACAATACTTGATAAGGTTTTGCAAATGGGGTAGCAAGCTAAGTGGGCTTGATTGTGGGGAAAAATCCATAGTTAAGCGTGCTTGAGCCAGAGGTTATCTAGGATGGGTGACCTCCCGGGAAATCCTGGTTACCGAGTGCAAGCCCCGGAAGTGGTGATTGCCGCTATGTGATTTATTTCACTAGTTTCAATATCACTTCTTCACCCATGTGAGCATCACCTGATGCAGTGAGTGCTAAGTGGACCATTCAAAAATCATGAGAAATTGGGAAGTTACGACTACCTCTCATGGAAATGGTCATAGATGAATGACTTACTTAATGCAGATGAATCCCAAAAATGATATCTAATATAATGTGTTACACTAAAAATTGTCACCATGACTATCTGCAGTTAATATGGCTCCATCAATAGTCATATTATCCTCCTTGTCAAGCCTAATACCTCTGCTCTCCATGTCAAACTTCAAGAAAGAGAGAAATTCAATAAAAATCATGTTTATCTCTGGGTACGCAGGTTCTCTCTACCTTGCCTGCGTGTACGCATCCCAAGCTCATTGTACCTGCGTACTTGTACGCTCTGTAAGTCAAGGGATGGTGCGTACTCCTGTAAAGTTCAAAAGGCGCGAGTTTCATCTTTAAAAAGTTACTTGTGGTCACTTCTAGATCCTTCTAGAAGAGTGTTTGACGTGTATTGAGCGCCTCCAGATGGTTCATGCATCCCTATGATAGAGGAACTTATCCCATCAAGAGAGGAGCCTACCCCATCCAAAAGAGGGAGTATCCCATTGATGTTGGAACTGAATAAATTCCTCTAGAATACTATAAATACAGGCATTGGGCCAGAGGAGGGGAGGTTGAAAGGTGAACATTCCAAAGGGTAAATGCTGCTGGAATTAGGACTTCCTTGTAAACTTGTGAGGAGAGATTACCATCCTTTCTTGTTGCATTTGGAAGTGGGTGAGCTTGTCAAAGTAGAGGAAAACTCTTGCTGGACCCTGAGAGGAACTTGCACAACACCAAGGCTCAGGTTGTAATGGTTTCTTTTGTTTCCTTAATACAAATAAGTCCATTCTTCTCAATGATTTGTTGTTAATGAATTGTTTCATATACTCCTTGGTCTATATGTTGAATATGTTTTGTTTTATGAGATATTCAGGTGTTATGTAATCGTTTTGATTGTTAGTGTATGCAGGTTTCGAAGTGAAGGAGGAGCTCATCTGGATCGACGAAGCTAGACTACTACAATAGCGTTGGACTTCAGGTAGGATCGAAAAACACTTGGTTTCTCGAATGATAATGCATGTTTAGAGAAGGATTGCTCTTAATTGTCTTGTTTGTCACTAGAAAGTCTTAGGCTTCTAGGGAGGTTGGTTTTGTCCGCAAGATTAACTCTTTCCACATGACAAATTGGCGACTTCGCTGGGAATCCATTGATGTGATTGACTTTTCCTTTGAGTGACACTTTGATCTGAAAAGAGTCATTTCTTTTTTGGTTTTTGATTGCTTGACTGTGTATTTGGGTGGGCTAGCTTAGAGTTAAGTTAGAATTTAGTTTTTCTTAATTTTCAGTAGTACGCACCCTCTGAGTTAGACACAGTGCGTACCTGTACGCACTGTATCTTTGTACACAGAGCGTGGACGCACCTGGTCAAACAGGCTTCCTGCGTACCCTGTCAAAATTGAGAAAATTTCCATTTTATCCATTTTGTCCCTTTAGATTTTGTTTTCATTAGTTTTTTACTGCCCAGATCCACTGGTTATCTGTCAGAGATCTTCACCTGAACTTGTTTCATTAGCATCAAGAGTTTTAGTGAAATTCATTGAAGTTTTAGCCTTAGGGTTTGATTTTTGCATTGGTCCT
>APFE030956141.1:143350-163320 GCA_000404065.3 Pinus taeda | reverse complement strand
ATAAAAATAATTTAACTAACATAATTAACTAAATCAAACCTATTAAATATCCATAAATTCTATCTATTACTTAAATAAACAACCTTATTCAACAATATAATGAATGTAAAACATTCCACTTTCTATATATTTAACCTTATCTTTGCTTTATTAAAAACTTATTAATTAAATTAAACACGGTGATATATAATAATTCCTCGCTTTTATTTATCATTTTAATTTTATTATTTGTGATATATAATAATCCTCTCTCTTATTTATCATTGTTATTTAATTAAAATTAATCAAAACAAAATAATTACATTTAGATAAATTAAATATTACATTTCTTTAAGAAATAATTTTATTAATTCATGAAGGAAAATCTTCCATTACTCACGGGCGGGTTTCTCTTTATTTGTTTTATGATTTTTTTATGTTTGTATTTAGATGTTCGTTCACCATTCCTATCCTCAACATTATAAAATGTTTTGTTTTTTCAGAGTAGTCTTATATAATTATTTTAACTTTTCAGTTTGGCGAAATGGTGATCATAACTGATGATGTTCCCACTGATATGAACCATACAACTTTTATTTTTTTCATAACATATTTGAATTTAATTTTTGTAATGGGTTTATTGAAATTTTAAAATTAAAATATTTGTTTTTTAATAATAATTGTGAATTTTTTTTAGGTAGTTAATTGGTAATAGCTATGGAAATGATGTCTCATCAAACCGATAATTTTGGGTTCAAATCTTGTGCTATCTTCCGATTGGGGTGAGAAGTTGGACATGATAAAGATGTAGCCCTATCTAGATTACAAAAAAAACGCATAAAATAACTCAATTGGCAATAATCATTAAAAAAAACTCAACAACGAAAAATCTTAAATTTAAACCAAAAATTTTGGATTCAAATCATAGCGACTATTATTATTTATTTCAATTTCAAGATATTTAAAAATCCCTACTTTACTGATTTATAATTTTTTTTCTCAATACTAAAATGTCTCATAAATAATATATAATATTCCTATTAAATTTTTAATGTTTAATTTCAATTTATTAAACTTAAATATATATGATTAAAAAACAAATATAAAATATTATACATTAATAAACTTATTTTATTAGATAGGGCACTTGAATGTTGGGGATATACTAGGCACCACTTACAAAAACATAAATTCGTTGAAATTCATTCTCACCACTTACACATATACATAAATTGGCTAAAGTTCATTCTCATGTTTTTTAAGTAAATAGTGTAATTATTCAATATTTAAGATGGTCATATAGATATTTAAAAGTAGTTGTCAGTAGTGGTAGTGGTCCACGTCATCATCTATACATACAGATATACAACAAATATCACTTTATACTTAAAAACAAATTAATATATATTTTAAAAATTCAAAATGTTATATTTTAAAATTGAAATGTTATGTTTAAATATAATATTTTAATTTAATATTAAATAAAAATAGTATATATACATATTTCATTAGAAAATTATATTAAACTTTTTCAAAAATTATAAAATGATTTATAAAAAAATATATAAATGTTTTTAAGGTCTTGATCCTCTCGAACCTTCGTGAAGCTTTACTTAATACTTGGATCCATTTTCTTCCAGTTTATAATTAATATTGTTAAAATCGTGAGTGCTTAGCCACGTCATCTTATATACACCCATCCATATTGTTAAAATCGTGAGTGCTCAGCCACGTCATCTTATATACACCAATCCATATTGTTAAAATCGTGAGTGCTTAGCCACGTCATCTTATATACACCAATCCTCCTATAAAGGAGGACAAGCACTACTAATCAAATATCATGTGTGAAGGAGAAAGATTAACCCATTAGTGGATGTAAAATATAAAATAATCATGCCCATATAAATAACCTTATTTTTAATATGAGCATTACGTGTTTGTTTTTTGGTTTCTTAAGTTGGTTAAATTTAATATTAATATGACAAAAAATGAGTATAACTAACACTTCTTATCGGTTGCCACTTAGAAAATCAGGACCACAAGAGTGAAAATAATTGGAAATGTTTATCATGTTATAATTTTTTTATAATTCACATGATAATACTAAGTTTTTATAATTGTGATTGTTTTTATATGCAAATAATTGTTTTTCATAATAATGCTAATATAAAAACTAATTACTTTATAATGATGGAGAAGGAGGTTAGTCTTTCTTTTGGTTAAAGGTTTGATGAATTTAAGAAATTAAGCTAAGGATCATTATTCTATTTTGGTTTTTTTATGTTATGTTGTTGCACTAAGCTTTTCCTCCACCATCCACCATAATAAGATTTGAGTGGGAACATCTATGTTCCTGAAAGGGATTAGGGTTCATTTAGGTAGAAAAAGGAGGATCTAGTGGAGTAGACATTGGAATTTCAATGTTGAAAATCTCCCCACATTAAGTGTTAATCTTTTGTTCTATGATATGTAGCTTCTCCTAGATGACAATATGTAGGCTTTCTTTCTTCTCAACACTTTTGGCAATGAATGCTTTGTTGATCTATTAAACATTTGTAAACTTATCAATTTTGGTCTTCCTGGTTGGAAAGTAACCAAAAGGTCATGAATTTAGTGCTTGAACTTAGATCCTAGTTGTTCCTTGGGGAGTTATTCTCTTTGCCATCTAATCTTCTTCTCCATGTTCTCAATCCCTCTCTTTATTTCCTCATAGAATCATAGTTGGAAGTTTGTAAAAATCCTTAGAGCGTCTTGCTGAGCTTGAGTGACACAACAAGGTGTTTAACCATGAGAGTGGGGATTGGAAGCCAAATGTGAACCCAAGTGAGAGTTTCTCTTGCTAAAAATAGAACTTGAGGCTTGGTTGATAGAATTCATGGTGGAGAGAAAGGAGAGCCTAGAACATATTTACCACAGGCCCCAACATGAGAGAAAGTTGAAGAAGAATCTTCTCCAAAGAAGAGGAGGAAACACCTCCTCCCCCTAGCCCCCAACCATCCTCCCTTTACTTGCTCTTTCCCCCTGCCACCCCAATAGGACTAAGTCGAGAGATGACCCATGGGGACTCTTAGAGCAAGACTGAAGGAGTCATTAGACACTTTCTTATTTGAATTTATTCTTTAGTGTTCTTCCCTAAAAATAATAATAAGTAGAGGATTTATCTTGACTTACTCTACATTACTCTATGATTGTGACTATGTTTTTATTTTATTTTATATTTTTTTCCTTCTTAATATTTTTTACCATACTTTTTTTTTAGAATCTGTCACTTCTATTGTGCTTTTCAAAGCCCTTTCATCATGTCAGTTTCTCTTTTTACTTTTTCATATTTCTTTTAAAAAGATAGAAATGCTTTTCTGACTTCAAATTTTTTTCCCTTGAATAATAAGCTGCCAAATAACCATACACAAAGCATATTTTGTATTTGAAAGTTACTTGTTCATAATCAAGATTTTGCTTTTAAGTTTTGCATGTTACCCCGATGAAAATGCACTTTGACACACCATTACATCATGGATAATTATGAGACAATTGTTTCTTTTGTATTTTCATGGATTTTAAGTAAACATTTTAATATTATAGAGTGTCCCATTTACCTTTTTAAGATCAATAATATATGGCATATCAATATTTTTTAAAGCTAATTTTCTATCTAACAAAGGTTACATTTGTCATAGATCCTTGCTTAGCACTTGGGAAATTGGACTACTAGCAAAACAACATGGCATCATTTAAAAAATAAGCCATATGTCTTGTTAATGTCTTAAAAAAAAGGGAGTTCTAGAGGAATTGAATAACACATAATCTAATGCCTATAAGAAGATGCAAAATAACTATAATTTGGAGAGTGCAGACCAACTTTAAAAGGATTGGAAAAACATAAAATCCAAAGAAGTAGAAAGAGAAAATTGATAAGGAAACTAAGAAGAAGTGGAAACACCCACCTCGATGGGGTTGTTGTTCCCTAGGTTACAATTTATTGGACCTAGACTAGGAGCAACACTGGCTTCAATCCACTAGAGATGCGTGTCCATTTCCTTTTGGTGGAGCACCACTTTGTCTAGCATTAACAATATTTCTTCTTTTGCATCATTTTCCGCCATGACAACCTGGCCTAGCAACGTTTTCATTCTCTAATATAAATATATTGCCAACATGTTTTGATTTTACATGCCACGAGTGTGCCCTCTGTCAAGCACCCAATCCCTTACATCTACTAGCACTTTCGAGTTTAACAGAAAGTTCTTGTCCACACCAATGTTTGCCTCAAATTCATGCACCTCATCTTGGACCTCCACTAGAACCCATTCCCTCAATAATCAAGCAAAAATCTCTGTCGTCAAGTGAGCTTGAGAGTTGTCGAGACCCCCACGACCTCCATGAACTCACCAACAATAATCCCTTTTCCCAACCATCATTGCAAACTAGGGGAACTAGACTGAAAACACACACAACGAAAGGAGTGTCAAGCTTGAGGGCTAAAGAAATTTTAAAGTGCAAAGAAATTGTAATACTGGTAATCTCCACAACAAGCAAGAGAAAATAGGGCGAAAACAAACATTGCACGGGAGAAACCAATGTGGACTACACCCTGGATGACAAATTTAAAGCCATACAGAGGCCAACAATGAGGGCACTAAATTTCATGGGCTTGGCCATCTCAAGAAATGATGGTAAAGGGGTCAGATTCATCGCCATCCAACAAACACTTTGTGTGAGCATCAAAATTACGATCCAAAATAAGCTATAACTTCCACCTAAATTGCTCCTTTGGAACCAGGTGAAATCCCCACATAGCTGCATTATATCTAACATAATAGCATGTCAACCTCATTTATTGAGTAAAAATGTGGTGCCCTCAATGCATCCTATCTCCTCCATCTAAAAGATATTACATATTACTTATAAAACATCACATTTTTTCCTTCAAAATAATTGTAAAACCTTCTTATTTACCTTTCTCGACAATTACGTTATCTTAAAAACAAAAATCTAAATATTTTATAATAGTTCTAATAATAATTAATAAAAATAAACCTTCACTCAAACAATATTTCTAAATATTAATTTTCAACTAATTTTATCATTAATATTTCAAAAATTAATAATATAACTACATTCTTCTTTATATTTATTCTTTTCCCATATTATTTAAAAAAAATTATAATATTTATTTATTTTGATATATTATATTATAATCTTAATGTCCATGCAACTTGGAGCATAAAAAGTGAATTCAACTCGCTAAATTCCTATAGTTACACTTTAAACCATAATAATATTATAAAAAGTGGGCAACTTTCGTTTCAATTCTTTTTTTTTGTTTTTGTGAAAGGACAAGGGCTTATCTTTATAATAAGTTTTACTTTGAATTAAAGTATAAAACTACATTAATTGAGAGGAACATAGGATTCATAATAAAGTCACTTATATTTTTTAAGTACAAAGACATGGAAATACCCTCAATTATTGAAGTGAGAAAGAAGATAAAGATGGAAGGGGGATAAGGATGATTATTTTTTTTTATGAAATGGGCAATGACGTGGCTTTAGATGTAAGAGGTATACTTATTTATTATTAAGATTCTCATGGCATAAACACTTAGTGATGAAGCACTAAACCAACAACACTTAATGGTTTAAAAGTCTCTTTTGTTTTTTCACCAAAACAGTGACAACCACAACCATATTTCTTTCCTTAGAAAGACCATCAATATTTATATATGTTCCCTTTCATTTCATTGTGGGCCTGGATCCAAAGAGGAATAATATGGCACAACCATATTTCTTTCCTAAGAAGGACAATCAATATTTATATATGTTCCCTTTCATTTCATTGTGGGCCTGGATCCAAAGAGGAATAATATGTGGTATCTGCATTTAAGGAGACTTGACTTTTTCCTAAGAAAGAGAATCAATATTTATATGTGTTCCCTTTCATTTCATTGTGGACTTGGATCCAAAGAGGAATAATATGTGGCATTTGCATTTAAGGAGAATTGATTAGGTTTAGTGGCAGGGGGTTAAGAGACTATTTAAGCAAGAATTGAGCTTGAATAGAGTGCAAATATAAGGCAATCACTTGGACATGCAATTATTCAGGACACTGATTAGATTTTTTTTGTCAAAGATATTGAGATATTGAGAGAGTATTAATGACTTATTTAAAGTTTTAAATTTAATTATGAGTAAGGTGTAAATTAAATTTAAATATTAATTATTTTATAATTGAAATAGTTTAAGTGATTAAAAATTTGAAATATTTATATATATATAATAATATATTAGAGGATTGGTATTAGGTCGGGTTTGTCGTGTGAAATGGAGTTAATTTTCACTGCTACTACTATAACCTCTAGGTATAACTGCCTTGTGTCTTAGAACAAGACACAAATTTTATAGTTGGGAGATTTGAACAAAGGTCCTCATCACTCACGTAATTTTATAGAACATGAGATTGCTAAGTGAGTTGCACCCAAGGGGCTCAAAAATTCAAAATATTTTTATTTGGGTATCTAGAGAAATAGACAATTGGTTTGGTCTCATACTCCCGTGGCTTGGGATCGATTCCAACTGCTACCACTATGACCTCTAGGATTTGAACCCCGAACTTCCTCGCAGATAATATTTCATTTTCACGACTATCGCTAATTGAGCTACCACGAAGACTTAAAAAAATTAAAATATTCAAACAATTAAAAATGATTAATTTTCTCATAAGTACCATTACAAATGACTGCAATTTTGGCTAGTATTTGGTTTGATGCATAAGATTAAGTTTAAATGTTACTAGAAAGCCTATAATCCTATTAGAGATAACCACAACAATGAATCTAAAGGACATTAACATTTTTGTGGATACTATTTAAAATGAAAATATCTTTTGGTTTTGGAGTAAGGTCTAAAACTATTTTTGATTGGTTAGAAGATCATCTTTCTTTAAATGTAATTAAATAGTTCAACCACCCAAGATTCATTGGGCATGAGTGAATTTTTCTTTTTAAATACTATTATCTAATCATTTTAAATGATATAATTTTTGTTGGAATAAAAGTATAATGATAAAATATTGGTTAATAACTTAATTAAAAAGAACATATATAAAAAATGAAAATACTATAATATTTTGTGAGATAGGGAAAAAATCATATTGAAAATATTTAATTTATTTATTTAAATGAAATAAAAATTTTATTTGAAATTAATTTATTTGATTTTTTTCGTAAGTTTCACAAAACCAATTTAAATATTTTTAATTTTTTATTTTAAAATTAATCAATTTGTTATTAAGAAAACGAGGAAGATACTCTATATAATGTGAAAACTTGTATTTGGAAGATTTTTTTTGGGTGGTTAAATTTTTAGTGGTTTATTAATATTTTAATTTATAACTTTAAAAATGTTATATATAATATTTATTAATATAAAAATTTAATAAAATATAATTATGATAAAATTAATCCCGATAATTTAGTTAAATGTAAGAGATTAAAATATTTGTTTTGAGAATTTTATAATAAGTTTTTAGGAGTTTTAAGAGATAGTTTAAATGGTCGAGTTCAAGTTACTAAGTAACTTATTAATTGGGCGGTTATGGGGTCAAATCTCCTAGACACCTTTGGGGTTATCCACGGATTATTACTCGTGGATGTTAGCGGCTACTCCTGCTGAGATTATCTTGTGGATGTTAGCGGCCACTCCTGCCAAGATTAGATTATTACCTACCAATATTATTACCTGTGGATGTTAGCGGCCAATCCTGCCTAGATTATTACTCGTGGATGTTAGCGACTACTCCAGTGCCGAGATTATTACGCATGTGGCCACTCCCATGCCGAGATTACTATGCATGGTGCCAGTGTCATTACCGGTGGATATTAGTGGCCACTCCTGCCTAGATTATTACCCGTGGATGTTAGCGGCCACTCTTGTGCCAAGATTATTATGCGGCCACTCCTCCCTAGATTATTACCCGTGGATGTTAGTGGCCACCCTTGCCTATATTATTACCCGTGGATGTTAGCGGCCACTCCTGTGCCGAGATTATTATGCGGCCACTCCTCCCTAGATCATTACCCGTGGATGCTAGTGGCCACTCCTATGCCGAGATTATTATGCATGCAGCCACTCCTGTGCCGAGATTATTACACATGGTGCCAATATTATTACTGGTGGATGTTAGTGGCCACTCCTGTGCCGAGATTATTGTGCATGGTGCCAGTATTATTACCCGTGGACATTAGCGACCACTCTTGTGCTGAGATTATTACACTTGATGCCAATATTATGACTCGTGGATATTAGCGGCCATTCTTGCCTAGATTATTACAAGTGGATGTTAGCCCACTCCTGCACAAAATTTAAATATTTTATATTGATAAAATTTATTTTAAACTTAGTCACTTTGATATTTAAGATAACAAGGAAGAATCACTCTTATATCAAGTGTGAAATAACTTGTAATTTGAAAGATTTTTTTTAGTGGGATAAAGTTAATTTACATGTTCATAAATATTATTTAATGTTAGATAAAAATAAAAAGTTATCGATGTATAATATTTATTAATATGAAAATTACAAATAAAATTATAGTATTAATAAAAATTAATTACTAAAATTTTTTATTAAAGGGAAGATATCAAAATATTTAACTTTTAGAATTTTATAACAATTTTTATAGGAGTCCGAAGGGATAGTTTAATTGGTTGAGTTCGACTTACTAAGTAACTTTCTAATTAGGAGGTCATGGGGTCAAATCTCTTAGATGCCTTTGGGGTTATCCACATATTATTACTCGTGGATGTCAGCGACCACTCCTACCGAGATTATTATGCATGGTGCTAGTGGATGAAGGGATAGTTTAATTGGTTGAGTTCGACTTATTAAGTAACTTTCTAATTAGGAGGTCATGGGGTCAAATCTCTTAGATGCCTTTGGGGTTATCCACATATTATTACCCGTGGATGTTAGCGACCACTCCTACCGAGATTATTATGCATGGTGCTAGTGGATGATGTTAGCGGCCACTCCTGCCCAAATTATTACCTGTGGATGCTAGAGTGATGTTAATGTTAGCGGCCATTCCTGCCCAGATTATTTCCCGTGGATGTTAGAGTGATGTTAATGCCCGTGGATGTTAGAGTGATGTTAATGTTAGCGGCCACTCCTGCCTAGATTATTACCCGTGGATGTTAGAGTGATGTTACCTGTGGATGTACTCCTACCAAGATTATTATGCATGGTGCTAGTGGATGATGTTAGCAGCCACTCCTGCCCAAATTATTACCCGTGGATGCTAGAGTGATGTTAATGTTAGCGGCCATTCCTACACAGATTATTTCCCGTGGATGTTAGAGTGATGTTAATGCCCGTGGATGTTAGAGTGATGTTAATGTTAGCGGCCACTCCTGCCTAGATTATTACCAGTGGATGTTAGAGTGATGTTATCTGTGGATGTTAGCGGTCACTCCTATGACGAGATTATTACACATGGTGCCAGTATTATTACTCGTGGATGTTAGCCACCACTCCTACCGAGATTATTATGCATGGTGCCAGTGGATGATGTTAGCGGCCACTCCTGCCCAGATTATTACCCGTGGATGTTAGAGTGATGTTAATGTTAGTGGTCACTCCTGCCCAGATTATTACACGTGGATGTTAGAGTGATGTTACCTGTGGATGTTAGTAGCCACTCCTGTGCCGAGATTATTACCTGTGGATGTTAGAGGCTACTTCTGTGCCGAGATTATTACGCATGGTGCCAGTGTTATTACCCATGGATGTTAGCGGCCACTCTTGCCCACATTATTACCCGTGGATGTTAGAGGCCACTCTTGCTAAGATTATTACCCATGGATGCTAGCGGCCACTCCTGCGCAAATTGTTATTACCCATGCGGCCAGGAGTGGCTGCTAACATCCATGGGTAATAATCTAGGCAAGAGTGGCCGCTAACATCCACGGTAATAATGTGGCAGGAGTGGCCGCTAACATCACGGGTAATAATGTGGGTGGGAGTGGCCGCTAACATCCACAGTAATAATACTAATCTGGGCAAGAGTGGCCGCATGGTTAGCGGCCACTCTTGCCTAGATTATTACCTTGTGGATGTTAGTGGCCGCCCCTGCCCAAATTATTATTACCGTGGATGTCACTGTTAGCGGCTACTCTTGCCGAGATTATTACCCATGGATGTTAGTGGCCACTCTTGCCCAAATTATTATTACCCGTGGATGTCACTGTTAGCGGCCACTCTTGCCGAGATTATTCCCCGTGGATGCTAGCCCAAATTATTATTACCCATGCGGCCATTCTTGCTAAAATTATTACCCTTAAATGTTAGTGACCATTCAATAACTAAGGCCACTCCTGCCAAAATTATTACCCTTAGATATTAGTCACCATTCAATGACCAAAAAAAATAAAATAAAATAAATTAACAGATACTTAAGAATTTCTATTACAAATATTATTAATTTAAAATTTTAATATGAAAATTTAATAAAATTATAATTATGATAAAACTAATTAACGTCCCAACACATGGAAAAGATAAAAATATTTAACTTTTAGAATTTTATAAGAAGAATTTGAAATCCAAAATTTAGTGATTCCGAGTTTATCGCCCCAGTTTCAACGTTCCGCTGTTCATGCGATATGGATTTTGTAACTTCAAAGAATAAATAAAGGATAAAAAGTATTTATTAGGCATAATTTACCATTTAAAATTGGTGGTAAACATAGAAACTTGAAGACTACATTAAAATTTACCAGTCGCACCGGTTTTGAAGCATACGTGTCAAACTCAGACATTACAGGGAGGAAAATTCGACATTTGTCAGAAGGCAGTTGGGCGCGATAATCTACGCATGTGACGATCCAATCGACACGTAGCAGTAACATGATAAACGGTTAAGACAATAAACTGACCTCTCAGCGGAAAAGAAAAAATGGAAGTCTAAGTCGAATGCTCCGACAAAACAACAGTGCAGTCCTGCCTCCCTTTTCACTGGTGGAGGTGGCTCCAAAACCCCAGACTCCCAGCTTTGGAATCAGTAATCATTGCAGATTGACGGCGCTCTTCGCATTTTCTCCACCGCCTGTTGCTGATGCGGCTTTTGGACAACAGCTGGAAAGAGCCGAGTGGAAGCGGCGAGGGCAAGACAGTACAAGACGACGGCAGTAGTAGCTGGATTTCTTAAGGGAAAAAGCACTCGATCCCCGAAGTTTTCAGACTCTGGAAATTGACCTAACGGCAAGGCTATCATCCGGGGAAGGAGCCTGGAAGCCGAGGGTGTGCAAAAACAAAAGGCTGCAAATACATGTTATTCAAAGTAGAATTATGGTCATATGTTGCGCTTTTTAAAGCTGAAGGTTTGAGTAGGGTTGCAGTACGAAACGTCCGCTGTTCCAGTCCCGAACAGGCGGTCAATTCTCGTGTAATCTCGGTCACCAGGGGAAATTAACTGCAAAAAGGCGCGGGTTGTGGTAAGGTTTGTGATCTAGACTACAAGATTACTGTTACTGTCTCGTGTTAAGTACTTGACAAGATTCGATCCCGTGCAGAGCTGGGAGATGTTAGGACGATGCATTTGTTTGCCGTTGTTGCAAGGGTGAAATATCGACCACAGAATGAAGATGCGGAACTCGGGAGTCGGGTGATGCCTTCGTGCGCCGTGGTACACTTGTTTTCTTTCTTTTGTTCTTCCGTTCTTTCAGGTACACACAAGCTTTCCGTGGTTCTGAGAACGGTGAAGTGAGTTATGTGCACTTTAAAGGTAATAATATAGTAAAATATGTTACAAAGTCGATCAACAGTTTCGTTTCCACTTGTGTAAAAGCTTAGCATCCGTCGGTCTGTCTAACGATCGGGAGATTCTTTGTCGTAAATAATAATAACGAGGACTTGGCTGCCTACTTGCCTGTCTGCCTTCCTTGTCGGTGTTAGTGGCACTGGCCTCCGTTGTATGCCTTGTCCATATAGAGATAGAGGTTTTTTGGCCAAGGGCGGCAATGGCGAAGTGTAATTAAAAGGGAGCAGCCTACTGCCAAAGGTGGAGACCGCGATGAGGCCCCGCGTCAGGCTCGCCGAGGAGTCGAGATGCATGAAACAAATTGAGAATTTCTCTCCAAGAGGCATGGAGGTTCTGGTGGTGGATGATGACCCTCTCTGTCTCATGGTGCTCGAAAGAATGCTCCAGCAATGCGATTACAACGGTCAGTCCGTCCAGTATTCCTTTTTTCCCCTCTTCTTCTGTCAAAGGGGCTATTGCTTTTGTTCTATATTTGTTTATGCCCTAAGATTGTCATTCTGTCCTTTAATGGTCCGAATTTCTTGCATTTTTCTGTCATGAATTTCTGTGCCACATTTTGTCAATTTTTTTTGCATTTCCATCATTCGAAATTAAATAAATCCAAGAAATTTCTATGATAAAGTTGTTCATTTCTGTCAACTCGTCATTTGCATGAAGCGCCATAAAGTCATATGCCTGCGGTAAATTTACCCGAAAATAATTCGAATTCAAGTTTCGTTTGCAAGAATATTCTGCGTTTATTGTCTTGTGTTTCTGTCATTTGAGGAAAGAATTGAATAAATTTCTGTGATAAAGCTCTAGCATTTCTCTCATTCCGTCAAGTGTCGTAAATCTATACCCCTACGAAAAATTTAATGCAAAATAATTTAAATTATAGTTTCAATTTGGAGTAAAAAAAAAGCAACTAATTTCTGACATAAATTTCTTGCATCTCTGTCATGTGAGAGAATCGAAGAAATTTCTGTGATAAAGATTTTGGATTTCGGTCATTCCGTGAAGTGTCGTAAACTTATATTCCTGGGATAAATTTAACCGCAAATAATTTAAATTCCGGTTTCAGTTTGAAATTAAAGATATGCACGAATTTTCAGTCTGTTAATCGTGAAAGAACCGAAGAAATTTATGTGATAAGGCTCTTGCATTCTGTCATTCCGTTAAGTGTCATAAATTTATATCCCTCAAGGATACATTAACATAAAATAATTTAAATTCTAGTTTTAATTTGAAATTAAAGACTACCAGAAATTTCTGCCATTAATTTGTTGCAATTCAGTCATTTGCCCTTCATTTGTTGCAATTCAGTCATTTGAGTAAAGACTTGAAAAAAATATTTTTTAGAAAGCTCTCGGATTTCTGTCAAAGTGTCGTAAATTGATATGCCTATAGATAAGTTTGCCTAAAAGAATTTAATATGCAAGAAATTTCTGCCATAAATTTCCTGCGTTTTTAGTCATTTGAGAGAAAAGAATGGAAGAAAGATCTGTGATAAAGCCCTTGCATTACTGATATGCCTTGAAGCATGGTAAATTTAAATAGGAGAATTTAGCTGAGAAGAATCTAAATTCTTGTTTAAAAATCAAAAGAAATAAACGCAAGAAATTTCTTGCATTTCTGATTTGAGAGAAATATTTGAAATTGAATAAATGTAAGAAATTTCTCTGCATTTCTGTCATTTGAAATTCAATTTCATCGACTTCGTCGCCTGTGCAAACTTTATCCTCAAATAATTAAATTATAGTTCACCGTGCTCAATATTCGACAAATATCGCAATGAAAAGATTTTCACAGGAAAACAATGATCCGCTCCGAACATTTCGCAACCCTCAGTGGTTCATTTAGTTTGTTTTCAGGGAACTTTTCGGGGTGGAGTTGCCCAATTGATTTATGCCTTTTAAATCTTAAATTGTCTCTCAATCTTACTAAATATAGGTCACGGCTTTCTGATTTTAAACCTGGCTACGACCGAAAAGTTACTTTTGTTTGGCGCTGTGCACAATTTAATTGTGTAACTCAAAGCGGTTTTTGTTTTGCAGTGACGACCTGTAGCCGTGTTTCAGAAGCAATCTCCATGGTTAGGGAACGGAAAGATCGTTTTGATCTGGTAATGAGCGATGTGTATATGCCAAACGAGGACGGCTTCAAATTGCTCGAATTCATTGGTCTGACGCTCGATTTGCCAGTAATCAGTAAGCATCTTCAATCTGCCCCTTTCATATATATATAATTTTTTTTTTTTAAATAACGGTTTTACAGCTAGGAAGCTCAGATAGAAGAAACAATCACACCGACAGTCATGTCTTTTGTAACTATTCGCTTCACGTACTAGAGACGTACGTTCATTTGCAAATTTACACGCAATACATGCGTTTATGGATAATTTTGGCCCTTTCTATGGCGTATTTATTGAGAAGCTCGTGCGGGGAAAAGCAATCTCCTCATTAATCCGGCTGACGTGCTCGATTGGCCTTCGCGTTTTCAGGGGGCTTTCTCCTGGTTTGATTGCCATGAATAAGAATGCTTGGAACTTTTTAAGTGTAAAACTGGTTCTCTTGTTATGTTTGCGCAGTGATGTCGGCTAATGGAGAAACAAGTATGGTAATGAAGGGAATAACTCATGGAGCATGCGATTATTTGGTTAAACCTGTGCGAATGGAAGAGCTGCGGAACATATGGCAGCATGTCGTCCGCAGAAGAGGAAGAGAGTACCTTAGAGAGGAATCTGGGGACAGCGAGAATGAGACTAGTAAACTAGTCGAGAGCTCAGAATCGTCATCCAAAAAGAGAAAGGATTCCCAAAATTTGGACCATTCCAGTGAAATCATAGACGACATAAGTAGCCTGAAGAAGACCAGGATTCACTGGACTGTGCAACTCCATCAACAATTCGTAGCTGCGGTGAATCAATTGGGAATAGATAGTAAGTCCAGTTGTTATTGGTAAGCTAGCACTGCAGAATAATAGTATTAGTGTTATGATTCTACTGGAGTATGCTATCCTAATTTGAGTATTCAGTACCACTCTAAGTCCTTCAATTTTTCATACAGAGGCTGTCCCCAAGAGAATAATAGAAATCATGGGAGTACATGGTCTCACAAGAGAGAACGTAGCAAGCCATCTTCAGGTAATTTTTCAATGTTCTTTCCTCTTAAAATTGTTCACGTCACAATGATTTCCACCATGATCAGAATCGAAATACATCTTCGGTTGTGTGTGCACTTGAGTTGCCAGAATGGAATTAGAAGATAGACACTACACGTATCGATAACCATGAGTCATTTAATTTAAAAAATTACAATTTCTGACATAACAGGTGCGTGCATACATCATTAAATGGGATTGGTAACATTCAATGTAATTCAGGTGTCTCAGGTGGCTTGTGGCTTGGAACTTTGCATGTTGTGGCTAGGTAATTGGTTATATTCAATTACACTAAATTGGGAACATTGAACGTTTGGCTTGGTATCTGGGAACATTCAATTAGAATGATTCGAGAGCGTTAAACATTTAATGGAATTGGGAACATTTGAGTGGCTAGTAAAGTTGAAGTGGGTATTGATAAGCATGTTAGTAGCTCTGGAAAATTAGGCATGTCAAACAAGCTTACCTAATTTTTTTAGAATAATCAAATAATCAGACATCCAAACCTAAATTTGAAAATATAATAAAGTGCTTAGTCTCCACCGAAGCTTATCTCAGTGGCCTGAAACAATGACTTGGGTATTGATAAGCATGTCAATGCATATTTCTTTCTAGAATAATCAAATAATTAGAAATCCAAACCTAAACTTGAAAAATATCAGCGAAGTGTTTAATTTCTGATCAAGCTTCTGAGTGATGTATGCCTAGTGATGTATGCCTACCAGGGTGAGCCATCTTAGCCCCTTATCTATCAAGTGCAGAAAGGGATCATATTCCTAGAGTTGCAAACCTTTTTGTCTATGAGGGTAAAGCCATCTTGACCCTTTACCTATTTAAGTGCAGAAAGGGATCAAATTTATAGAGTTACAAACCTTTGTCTATCAGGGTAGAGCTATCCTATCCCTTATCTATCAAGTGCAGAAAGGGATAAAATTCCTAGAGTTGCAAGCTGTTTTGCTCTACCAGGATAGAGCCATCTTAATCCCTTCTATATAAGTGCAGAAAGGGATCAAATTTTTAGAGTTGCAAATTTTTTTGAGTGGGCAAATATTTGATTGTTTACATATCAAGGGATTTGATTTCTCAGGATGCTTGATAGATATCAAAGTTAAAATAGATTTGGGTTGGTATTAATGTTATTTTTATTATTATTCCCTTAATGTGGAAAGGGGACGGGGCATCGATTTTACTCACTGCCAACACTTCTCCCCCATGTGGACTGTAAAATGGGCCTCTCATCCCAAAGATAAATGGTGGAAATGATCTATAAGTCATTATCCATGGCGAAAGCTTTGACAACCTGGACGGTGGTTGTGGGGTGCATGTCTGCTCACTCTGTTTGTCGTCATGCTTTGTGGTGGTATTTGGCTTGTTGCTTGCGCCTTATTTTTTTTGTCCAAGCAGAAGGTTCAATCTCCACAATTGCTTTGGTCTAGCCTCCCTGGCCTGTCATAATCGCCTGTGGGCAGGCACTTGTGATCGATGTCTACGTAATGTTACATTCTTTCTTTCTACAGTGGCATAGCTCTGTTGTTGGCTTGTTGCTTGCTACCTTTTCGTGGTCCGAGCAGAAGGTTCAACTTCTACAATTGCTTTGGTCTAGCCTCTTCGGCCTGTCATAATCACCTGTGGGTAGGCATTTGTGATTTGCTGTCTACATAATGTTACACACTATCTTTCTACTGTGACATAACTCTGTTTTTTCTTTTCGGTCCAAACAGAAGGTTCAACCTCTACAATTGCTTTGGTCTAGCGGCCCTGTCCTGTCGTAATAACCTGTGGGCAGGCACTGGTGATTGTTGTGTACATAACGGTACATGCTATCTTTCTACAGTGATATAACTCTGTTGGGCTTTTATTCCCCATTAATACTACTTATCTTCTTTTCCCAGGACTAGAAAAACAAACAAATTTCTATACTTATGCACTGCAACAAAGCTATAAAGGATACTTTCAGTCCAAAACTCTCCACATTTAAAAACATTAGTCATACAGTGCCATAACATATCTGTATTACTATTTGAAATCATTTTCCAGCACTGTAGCACAGGCTAAATGTTACTACTTATTTGTTAGGTCTGTAACTAATGTTTGAGTTTCCAAGCTTATTTTCTGGACAATGCTGCAGTTCATGCATCTCATGCTCATATATTGAACATTTGCACGGCACTTGTGTAGAAAATCCAATTCTCTTAGGTTTGGGCACATGCAAAATCAGAATGCTTATGACTGAATGCTGTGACTAGAGGAAAGCTTGCTTGTTGGCTTCTCAGGCATATCCCTTACAAAGAAATAAGTCATGTTTTGCTGCAGAAATACCGTCTTTACTTGAAGAGACTGAGCGGTTCGATTCCGGCACCATATCCAGTGGCTTCGTTCCAGGCTGCTGAGGGCGGCAAATCCGGTGGGAGAATGCATATACAACCTCCTGCAAAGAGTGGAGCCTCATCACCTGTATTAACCAAGGGCTTAAATTTGGGTTTTGCTACGAGCCCAAACAGTACAGGCAGTTTTGGAATTGGTGGAATCGACCAAGGCACTCTGAAATCACTGGAGCAGTACAGAGCTTACGAGCAGAAACGGGCAGCTAATCGAGCTCAGGTGTTGGGAGGGATTGGTATCATGCCTAGTAAACAATCAAGTGTTGGTCAATTACCAGCTGAATCGAAAGGTGGTCTCCAGCGAATGGCTTCTGTTGATCTAAGTCTGCTATGGAAAGCTCAACGGGATCAAGCTTCCAACCAAAAACCTGCCGGGTTGAACATCGGAGACGATTTAGCAGATCAGAGTATCAAGAAAGCTGTGAAGCTCGAGAATGTTCAACTGGAGCCGTTCACTGTACAACCAACTTCCAAACATTCGAGGGCACACAGCATGAGCAATGTCTTGACGGATTTCTGTAACATTGATCCGCCTCTAACAGGTTTCCAAAGGTCAGGCATGCTCAAAGAGATCAATGAACTACAGCCAATGGAGGGCATCTCATGGGAGGGAAGCACAAGCGCCAAGGGTGAATTTAGGCCAGTGGAAGAAATGTCATGGAAAGGAAGCACAAGCACTGGGGGTGCTGGTGCTGAAGTTGGGGTAGACACTAGTGTTGATTTATTTGATGATTTTGTGGAGGAATATGGAATCACTTCTCTTTCTCCTCCTCCCACTGAAATGGATGAACAGAGCTTCGTTGGTGCTGACTTTGAAGGGATGGGCGAGGCTGGAAATCAGGATCCCTCGCCGATTGCACCAGATGATATTGCAGACTATCTTTTCGATGATTTCCTCCCTCGTTCAAGGTAGAAAGCTTTTCATTTCAATACGTACACCTGCAAAAAACCATTACATTTTGCATGCCATGATAATTGATATATGGTGTTGCTGCATGTTTTTATTTGTGTTTATTGGAACGTTTTCCTCTGTCACTTGGACTTTATAGGCACAATGCATTTTGGATGTGCATTTTGCATGCTCATTATTTTCCTTCTCTTAATTTATGTTTTATTTTGGAGTTATTTTTATGGTGGCAACAATCGTTTCATTTTGGATATTAAAATGCTGGATATATACTGACTATATATGTTTGTAAACTTCACAAATAAAATAAGGGAATATTCATGTTTTTAAACTTTACAAATAAAATAAGGGAATATTCATGTTTTTAAACTTTACAAATAAAATAAGGGAATATTCAGTTCCAAAATACCAAGGAGATTTTCAAACCCAAAAAACTGTAAACCGTCGAAGGGAATAATCACAATTCATGATCTTTCAAATTTGACAATTAAGTCTAAATTCTCCAATCATTAATTTCTCTCTGAAACGCAAAAGTGAATAGTTTGGAGCACCCACACTGCAAATTTCTCCGAATGGATGGGATTGTCGAATTAAATTTTATTAATTTAATAAAAGATAGGGAGTCTTAATAAGTTATAATCATTTTATGACTGATTTAAATTTTTTAATTAATTTTCCTATGCAATGACAGGGCATACAGGCCTAGAAGTAGCATATATAAGGTGAGTATAAGTCTGGGCTATTTTAAATTTTATTGACCGAATGCTACAGGATGGCCAAAGTACCATCATCCATATATAACAACAATAGATTGTGGCTAAGGACCCATGAGATGATATCTTCCATTTCATAAACTAATAGACGAAGAACATTAATGTACTCAATGTATCAAATACTCGCTGGAATATGTCATACCCGAAAACTATGTCATCAAAATATAAATATGGGATATAGAGAAACTGAACTATCCCATCAAATTATGGGATATGCACAAACTGGATTGTCAAATATGCACAAACTGGATTCTCAAATGTGTGCTAGAGATACTATCTTATACTATATGCAACACATACTCTTAGAATGTGGCATTATGCAACACATACTCTTAGAATGTGTAATACATGCCAGAGATAATATCTCATCATTCACATATATCTAAACATATCTAGTATCTTAGGTAGGTATTGTCTAATTACTATTTTTTTGTTGTGGTCAAAACTACACCTAATATTAACATTTGTTTTTTTGGTTTTCGTTACTTTGAAAATGATCAAACTACTTTATATAATATTAAAATAAAAAATAATTGTTAATGGTAATCTCAAAAAATAATTGTTTGTTAATGGCAATCTTACTCTTTTATGCATTAAATAAAAAAATAATTGTTAATGCTCACTTGCATTAAAAAAAAATGGTAATCTCAAAAAAAAAAAAATTGTTAATGCTCACTTGCATTAAATCAAAAATGGTAATCTCGAAAGATAATTGTTTGTTAATGACAATCTTACTCTTTTATGCATTAAATAAAAAATAATTGTTAATGCTCATTTACATTAAATAAAAATGGTAATCTCAAAATATAATTGTACTCTTTTATGCATTAAATAAAAAATAATTGTTAATGCTCATTTGCATTAAATAAAAATGGTAATCTCAAAATATAATTGTTTGTTAATGGTAATTTCACTCTTTTATGCATTAGAGAAATTTTGAAGTTTAAGAAATATTATAAAATAATAGTGGAAATA
>APFE030956141.1:100553-131897 GCA_000404065.3 Pinus taeda | reverse complement strand
GCCCAATCACAGTATTCAGATCTAGCACTTTATCAGATATTCAATAACAATTCAGATGATGCTTTACCAAATGATCTCCTTCCCCTTTTATAGTCTTAGGCCTTTCAAAATACCACGATCCAAAACCATAATAACACAATACCATGAACCCAATACTTGGGATCAACACTTTTGGATGCAATACCAGGGACCAAAACATAGGATCAAAAAAACTGTCGGACCAATACCATGAACCAACTATGAAAGTGCGTGCACTTTTGGATGCAATACCAGGGACCAAAACATAGGATCAAAAAAACTGTCGGACCAATACCATGAACCAACTATGAAAGTGCGTGAACTTTTCTCCACATGAAATAAACTTTTCTCTGCATAAAATTCCGTGAAATTTTCTCCACATGAAATAAACTTTTATAAACTTTTCTCTGCATAAAATTCTGTGAACTTTTCTCTGCATAAAATTCCGTGAAATTTTCTCTACATGAAATAAAATTTTCTCTGCATAAAATTCCGTGAACTTTTCTGCACTATAATTTGTCATCTGAGATGAGTGGGTTGCCATCAAGTACAACATATGTATCATAATGCCAACAATGATATGAGAGAAACCCAACACAAACCTATGGTAGAATTTGGCAAGACTCAGAAAGTTGCAGAGCTCTATTAGAGTGGTTGGGGTTGGCCAATCCCAAATGGATTGTATTTTGGTTTGGTCCACATGCACACCCCACTCATCAATGATTTACACCAGATATTGAACCGGGTCATACCAAAAGTGTATTTCTACAAATTGGCACACAACTTGTGTTGTCATAGAGTTTAGATGCCCCATCGAATATGGCGGAGGTGCTCTTCCCAACTTCGACTGAAGATCAAGATGTCATCCAAATACACCACCACGAATGAGATGGTGAAGGGTCGCAATATTTCATGCATCAACCTCATGAAGGTTGCGGGGGCATTCTTCAACCCGAAATACATGACCAAACATTCAAAAAGGCCCTCCTTGGATTTGAAGACAATCTTCCATAAATTGGAAGGTTCGATTGGTACGTGGTGATACCTAGACTTCAAGTCAATCTTACTTAAATATTTGACCCCCTTGAGAGAGTCCAAAAGGTCTTCAATCCATGAGATTGGATACCTATTTCAGATAGTGATCTTGTTCAGCACCCAATAGTCAATATAGAGTCTCCAAGTTCCATCGTTCTTCTGTACCAACATGATTAGGATCCCACAAGGTGATGAACTTGTCCCGATGTGCCCTTTTAACAACTCTTGAATTTGCCTCTTGATTTCATTGTTCTAAAAAGAAGAGCGTCGATAGATCGGTCCATTGGGAAGCGACACACCTGGGGTCAGATCAATGGAGTGCTTGACCTGATAGTGTAGAGGTACCCCTATGGGTGAGGTGAAGATGTCCCTGTACTCCTCCACGACCTTGTCCATCTGCTACTGTTGTGCGAATGAGCCCTGTGTAGAGGCTGTGGCCATAATGTTCTTCTTCCCGTGAGGGCGAATCATAAGGGAAACAAATTTCCCAGTTTTGGAAATAATCTTACTGCATTGTTTCGTAGTGATCAAAGAGATGGTGGTAGGCAATGCTACCTCCGGTGTCCTATACAACTTATTGCCTAAAGTAACAATAACAATTCGAGGCTTATACTCATATGCAACATGTCGCTTCCACAAGTATGGTTGTCCTAATAATACATCAAAAACTTCAAGAGGAGCAACATCACACAATACCTCATCTATGAAGGGTTTGATGCTATAGGGAAGGCGACATTGTTGGCTGATGCGAAGATCTCACCTTTGGTGAAGCCACCTGATGGTGTACATATGTGGGTGTACTATGGTCGGTAGGCCCAACCGCTTCATGAAATCTAGTGAAATGACGTTATTTTGGCTCCCGTTATCGAAAATGAACTGCAACGGAGAACCCTTCACCCACATCTAGGAGTGGAAGAGGCACTCCCCCTCCTCTAGATCTTTGGGCTCATTCTTTTGGATCTTAGTGGTGGCAATGATGGAATTAGGCTCTGCATCAATAATCTGCTTCCATTTATCATTCCCCTTGTCGGGTTCTGAATCAAAGTTAGAACATGCATCTAATTCAGAAGCCTTCAACTCGGCCACCAATGACTACTTGGCCCGACGCTCACTTGTGTTATAAGTGGGGCTCTTATGGAACTCACACCATTTCCCTGTGTCCTTTGTCTTCATGGTGTTGTTATTTTCTTGTGGCTTCAATGGGTTGTCCTGGGTCGCCCTGCCTTGGCTTTATCCTTTGTTTTGTAGCTTGGGGGCACCTTTTCCCTACTTTAGATTCAAAATCCAAAGTTTTGCTTCTTCTGTTTAAATTTCTGCTTGATCTTGAAAATGTTTCGATAAGCAACGTCGAGCAAGGATATGTCTAAAAATTACATCTCATCCTAGATTTACTTATGTAGATAGCCAAAAAAATTAAGCATCAAATACCGCTCAGAATCCTTGATACCCAACTTCGTGCAAAGGGTATGAAAATTATTTGTGAACTCTGGCACATCTTAGTCCCTTCCCTGCCGCATCATGATCCACTTTATGTATTTATATTCATAGCTCCCAACAAGGTGATACTGCTTCAGGATGGTGTCTTGGAAATAATTCCAAGTGGGTGCGAATGAGAATAATGAGGTTCACTCTCAGCCCTCTTCTTGCAGTAGGTTTCCCACTAGTCCTTGACATGGGGGGTGGCTTTGAGGAGTGCAAAAGTAATCTTTTCACAGTTGTAAAAGTCACGAACCCAGAAATATACTTCCATCAAATTTAGCCATTTATCTATGAGATCCGCATCTATTTGACCTTCAAATATGGGGATGTCAAAGTTAACTTGTACCTTAAAGGGAGTGGCACTTTGAGAGTGGCTTCCAGAATAAGATGTATCCCTTGTGGGTAGCCGCGGAAGGATCTCGGAAAAGTTGTCCATCATCACGTTCCTCTGCCGCTTGAGGGATTCTTCGAGAAATATTTTGAAAGGATCTCCTACTCCCTCATCTTTATTTTCTTTCGCCATGGGAGGTCGTTGGGGTTTGTGAGGCTGGTTCTGCAAGGGTTCAACCAGTTCGAGCCCTAAATCCTTGTACCCTGACCTCGTTGGGGAAATGAAAATAAATAGAGGGAAAGAGCATACCACTCTAATACCATTGGTCCGAACTTAAACATGAATGCAACAAAATACAAATATAGCCACAAACAGAAAGATGCAGTAAAAATAGCACTTCACTTCATTAATATCGAAGAACTAAAATATGCTTACAAACATAATGGAAATAAACTATCTTAGGCGATGGTAGCTTATCTCTGAGAAGAGATGTGGGGGTTGCATGCCTATGAACTGTGTTACAATGAGGATCGAAGACCTATTTATTATTTAGAAATAATGGAAAACCCTAAACATAAAAAAACCTAACCCTAAGAGATGAAATGTCAAAACTATGGGCCCTGTGTGGGTAAATTCATAGATCAACTTCTTGGGGTCGTAACTTTGGCATACGATCTTTGTTTGACGCGCACAATACCTCGTTACAAATATCTATCTGAGGGCTACAAATTTTAATTGCAAACATGAGTTAAAACCATATGTTTTCCCATTTTCCAAAAAATGTTGTTTAGGGCCACAAAATGTCTCTGGAAGTTCAAGCCCCGAAAAGCTGCCAAAAATAGTAAACTATGCTACAATTAAGAAAACTGAAAAAATGAAAGAAATAGTGGTGGGGATCCAAGTGGAATAGGTGGGTGGTCACCAATATGCACCTATACCACAGAGAAAGTTGGCCCAATTTGATGCTATTCAATCTCCACAAAAGCATATATATAGAGGTTGCTCAACCTCATTTGGATACACACTTTTGCAGTTTGATTTGAAGCAAGACAAGAAGAAAATACAAGAGTGAAATTTAAGGAAGAAGAAGAAGATTCATCTTTTCTACCCACTTTAGCTCACATGT
The DNA here is from genome assembly GCA_000404065.3 of Pinus taeda. NCBI lineage: Eukaryota > Viridiplantae > Streptophyta > Pinopsida > Pinales > Pinaceae > Pinus > Pinus taeda. The sequence goes on along the minus strand of APFE030956141.1, from coordinate 127,908 downwards.
GCGAGAAAATCTGGGCTTTTTATAGTTGTTGTAGGTCAAAAGTTGCAGGGCGAATTGCAAACCTAAATTGCAGGATAAAATTTTTGAATGGGGTAGATTTTGGAAAGTCTGGCTTTCGTTGACTTTGAGGGTCTTGACTTGCTTGAGGAAGGATCTCTTGGAAGGATGACATGTGTTAGAAATCTAGGGTTTCTATTATTTCTAGGGGCCAAAGCTGCAAATCTGAAGTAGAGTCAAAATTGTGAAATGGAGTAGATTGGAAGAGTTTTGACTTTTGTTGACTTGGTCAATCTTTGACTTATTTGAAAGTTATTCTTGGAGGGCTGACTTGGTGTTTGGAGAAATTCTTGACTTTGGCCTTGGGTCCTTGAATTTATCATTTGAATTGATTCTATAAGAAGAGAAGATATTCTCTCTGGGTTTTCCCCTTTGGAAGAGTTTTTCCCTGGCTTGGAGCCTATATTTTGTGTCGATTATCTTTTATGATCTTCATGGTTTATGTTGTTGATAATTGTTTGATGAAGATAATCTAATAAAGAAAAATAAGAAGCTATCTAAATTTCACAATAAATTATTAAGTTTAAGTCGAAGAATTGTTTAAATAGCTTACGTACTTGATTCTCCAACAAGAATATGCTGAAGCAGAAGTTCTACCATAAGATATGGATTTGGATGACCCATGACTGATTTCCCTTGCAGAAGAATGGCATGGAAAAGTTATGAAGGACATCCCAGATCATTAGGGTAGTATTATGTATAACGCTTCTTTGAAGCAAGGAAAGAAACCATCTGGGCTTGGTTTATTAATAGTTCAATGTTGGGGTTCAAATGAAGGATTTCAAGGTGGCTTCTAGGAAAGACAAAGAAGCCAAAAAACAAGGCCGCAAGAGAAATAAGACAGTGATCCAAAAATATGGTGAACAAGTAGTTAGCTCAGGGAAAATCATGACAATGTCATAGGCATTTCCCCCATTGAAATCTTGAATTTCCAAGGAATTCCTATGTAGTCATCATTATTGTAGTCAACTTTTTATTCTGTTATTGGTAGGAAGCTTGTTAGTCTCAAGAATCTCCTAGATTTTAGCCTTTTTTGGAAATTCTAGATATATGTAACTTTTTTCTGATTAATGAAAGGATCCTTTTACCCACAAAAAAAGTGGTTATATATCAATTATAATAAAAAATATATTATTAATATAAAATTGGTTATACTTATTCATTTCAATATAAAAAGTTGATATATTGATTTAGAGCTTTAAATTTTATTGTTTATTAATATGTAATTTTTTTTCAAGTAAATATTTTTGTATATTATGAATACAAAGGTTTACATGTTAATATTTTGAAGCCTATTTTTTTCTACCACTAGGAAGACCAAACCAGATACAAAACTTTATCTATTTCAAAATTGTAGAAGATATGGTACTAAATGAAGTTCTTGAGACCAATATGCCTAGACTATTTGTTGGGCTTCCTAGGCCATTTTTACATTGAAAATTATATAAATTAAACATACAAGAGTTTAAAATAAATAAACTAAATTGAATTTAAATTGAATTATCTGAATGAGTAGCTTCAACTGGAATGAGCTCATTGTTTTTGCCTAGGGAGAAACTTGGATAAAGAGGAATGCCCATGTGCTTGTTGATACGACCCAACCTTTGATCCATTGTTACTATGTGGCATTATATTTGATCAAGTGACAAAAGAATGTCCATTTTAGTCTTGTTTCTATCCACAAAAACTCTATCAAGGAGGAACTTTAGGTGCCAATAAATGTCCATTATACACATATACCAATTATAACATCCTCTAATGTGCACTCCATCTAGAACCCAATCAATTACTTCCATCAACACTCTAATATCCATGAGGGTGCATCTCTCATCAGTCAATTTCCTCTCAACATGCATAATTTCCTCTTGAATTGATTGTAGAGAAAGCTCTCTATACCTAGCCACTAAAATTTTAGCTCTCATTTGAGCTTGAGTGCATCCCCTTTTATTATTATGTAACTTTAATGTGTAGAGTTATATATATATATATATATATATATATATATATATAATATATATATATATATATATATATATATATATATATATATATATATATATATATATATATATATATATATATATATATATATATATATATATATAATAACAATAACAATAATAATATGTTTCTAAGGTCATATATAAGATTTTTTTGTTTGTGACACAAGGAACTTGTTTCCACACACATATAAGATTTTTTTTATATCTAATTCTGACAAAATTATTGATAAGAATTATCCATTTTTAGGGTCATGGTCAATCTAGATGTTAGAAACCTAATCCTCGGGGATTGGGTGCATAAAATGTAAATATGTAAATAAAGGGAAATATGAACAATTAGAATATCAATCGACCGTGGAAGTTGAATACTAAAGATCACTCTTTGATGCTATATAATTCTATTCTCATTAATGCAATAGTAGAAAAATTTTTGGGAGTTATTCCTTGGCTTGACATTGTATCAGATCCAAGTTTAAGCATTTTGGTTTGCTCTTCGTAACTTGGTGGAAATCAAACAAAAATAAACTAAAAAAACACTTGCAAATTAACTCAAGAAATACCTGCATGTTTTTCACAAACAAACTTTTATTTAATTGTGACGTTCAATACTTTTCTTTCTTACCCAACAAATTCATCACATCCCTATTTATTCTTGGGGAAGGAAAGATCTTGATTTGGAGGAAGTTAAGAGGAACCCTCTCAAACTTAGGAATCTATCTTAATTATATTCTAAACAAATACAATCAGTGTCAATTATATAATTTTTTCTAGAATTTTGCATAATCTAATATTTTCTAGACACTTTTTAGACTTAGGAAAACTTAAACACATATATTTTAATTTTGCAAGATGCTCTTGCATCAGACTCTTAAGGAACAAATTCTTCATGGACTCCTGTCCATAACTTCTTCATTGTCGTTGCCTTTATTTAAAACTCTTAAAATAATTTCGGTGCATTGGAAAAGAAAATGTTTTCTTCAAATATTTCCCCCCTAGATCCCAAGGTTTGTTTGTTAGACTTAGTCTTTGTTTGCTTCTCAATTGTACTCTAGTGTTTTGATATGGAAACTTGATTTCTTCTTGAAATTGGGAAAAACATAATAATGTTGTTTGAATAACTAAAGTCTTTTCATGATTTATTTCTTCAGCTTATATCTTCAATATGTTCCTGTCTTCTTTAATTTCACTTACACATGAAGCAAACATGCTAAAGAAAATAATTTGTTAATTAGGTTTTTGAAGCCCTTTTTCAGCCATCAAAATTACTTCCATGTATATAGTTGCCAGGACAACTTGAAACAAAGTTGTAATCTTATTTTTTTGTCCTCCATTCCTTTCTTTCGTGCATATATGCTTCATTATCTCATTTTGTGCCTCATATGCATGGAATTGTACCTATATCAGTTACTCATGCTCATCCTTTCTCAAATCTACAAATACTTCCTCTTCCACAACCTACTCACTCATATAATTTTCTATATCATTTTAATATTTCTCACACAAAAACCCCTTGCTGTGTCTCAAGACAACCTTTTCCTCTTAGTTTTCCTATTGTTCACATGTTACAATTTATTCACTAATTTCTTCTTTCACAATCTCTTTTTGAAAATTCTTTTTTTGCAGTAGATATCACTAGATGATCCATTCCTACTCTAATTAACACTTCGTTGGACAATTAATTAGTCATTATATTATCATGTTCATTTAACAAAATGTGATTTTCTAAAGGAAAATCAATTACCTCAACATTTGTCTTTTCCTTATCAAGCAATGTATATCCTAATTTCTTTTCATTTCTCTATTTCAAAAAATCCTTCTCACACATCATTAGCAGCTGACTAATAATATTTGCTACCACACCTTCATCCTTTAATGATGGAAAAGTGTATGTGATGCTCCTTCCATCGTGTATTATTTTTATGTCATATTTTTAGGGTTTTCCTAACATAACAGGACATACATCCATGGGCATGACATCACAAAGTACTTTATCTTTATAGTATCCAAAATGAAACTCTATTTCACATTATATGTTTATCAATATCTAGTATCCTTTCTAAAACCATGACAGTTTGTATGGAGTAGGGTGCATTGTTCTCTTTAGGTTTAACTTCTCCATCTTTTTTGTAGGCACTAAATTGTTAGTACTTCCACTATCACTAAAAACTCAACAACATTTACCTTTTGACTTACAAGTGGTTTTGAATAATGCTTTTCTTTGCGGAGGCTCCTTAACCTCCTTGGTAGGTTTCAACATGACTCTCTTCATTATTAGAGATTCTCCAACTTCTATTGCATTCTAATGCACAGAGGAAAACACACTTTTTGTATATATCTATGTAATGTGGACACTTCATGTGTTTTTGGAAGTGTTCTCTAGACATTCATTTTATTTGTGGTTGATTGTGTTGCACACATAACATATAACAACACAATATCTTCCTCTACCTCTTTGATATGGTATTCTTCCTTTGAAATATCCTCTTGATAATTATTCTAGTTGATAGGGATTGTTTTCCTCTTTCGCGTGGGATGGAAATCATCCTAAACTGATCATTTGTCCTCTACTTCTTGTTGTACTTCACTCATTTATTCTCTGGCATTTTTTCCTTTTGCCAGTTTCCCTTCCACCTTGAGAGCTACCTGGTATGCTTCTTCAAAAATTCTTAGAGGAAAAATACTCAGCTCAACTTGGATTTTATATCTTAAACCATTAATATATATAACTACCTTTTCAATGCCTCCTACATGAACAACCATCATATTTGTCCTATAAAATTATTTTGTATAGTCTTTCATAGACCTTGATTTTTGCTTGAGGTTATGTATTAGTCTAAAGATATTTAGCTAATGATATTTGGGTATAAATTTACCTTTTAATTTCACCACCATTCGGTCCTAGTGAGTAATCTTCTTCTTTCCTTTATTTATTCGCTCTGCTTGCACATAGTCCCACCCTAGTGTGAGGTATGTTCCCTCAATTTGGTTACTACAAATTTTCACCTCAACTACACACTCATATTCAAAATATTTATCTATGGTTCTAATCCAATCGATCAATTCTTCAACATTTAAGTTTCCTTCATACATAGGTACTTCCAATCCTAGTTTGGTGCTAAATCCTAAAATTATCTTCATCATTCGTTCTTCTTTAGATTTTTCTTCAACATTGTTTTCTTCTTCTAAGGACTCTTCTCGATCGTTGATGTCTTCAGTGTTAACCTCTCTTCTTTGTGTCATTTATATTGCATATAATATTGTTTGTATGCTTCTTACTTCCTCGAGCAATATTTGGTTGGCCATTGGTCTTCTTTAGCCTATTCCCACTCCTCTAGCTCTATGCACCATCCTATTATTTTGTTGCATAATTTATCTTAGAAACAAACTTTGATTATGTTTTGCAATAAACTTTAAAAATATTATAATTCTATATTCAAAATAAATTCTCATGGGCTTATGCTTCTATCAAAACCTTCTAAGAAACCTCTGCAATGATCTTGATGAAAGGAAAATATTTGATAAAATTATGATTTTTTCTTGGAGTAAAAGGTAAGTTCAACACACACTAATGGGTCAACTTCTCAAAAGGTGATCCAAAAATTATACATGACAAGATGATATTCCTATCATAATGCATGCATATGTGAAAAAGAATGCAACAAAAAGGATTGGTTGGATCAAATTTACAATATAAAATCGATTATAGTGAAATGATCCTCATAAAGAGAAAATAACCATGAATGATATGAAATGTTAAACATGTTTAAAGTAGGTTTTAACAATTGGATTTTCTAAAAAGTGAATAGAATTTCTTTTATAATTTTTGCAAGACATGAACCACATGGATCTGACTAGTGACTAGTGATAGGGGACGACATTGAAATTTTTCCTAACTATGGTTTCATTTGATGAACCTAAATTGATTAGATTGGGTAAATACTTCACTAGTATGGGATCATTTCAAAAATTAAAAATAAGTTGGTCATGGCCTCCCCAAAGGCCAATATATTTGGTTCTCAAAACAATCCTAATTACAAGGTTAGATTGAATTTTATTTTGCATTGATAAGGTCCTATTGGGAACTATGGCCTTAATAGTTGCCATCAAAATGTACTAAGGGTGATATGAATAAGATTTCTAGAAATATCCCCGCCTAAGGTATACCATAAGGTAATTTCAAAATCTAAAGGAGATAGTCTTAATTTTGAGAATTATTAATTATTTACTAAACATGGGGAGCCACGTGAATATGGAAGCTCATTTGTAAACCCTCATTTTGAGCCCCCCTGTCTCCCTACCTCATACCATTGCCAATTCTCTATACCTCTTATTATATCTAGTGGGAACTAAATGAAATTAATAGAGCACCATGTACAACATAGAAAATTACACAAATCCTAGAAAAAAATAATATAAGAGAATAAATCATATATTGTAAAATGCATAATCACATGCCTCCTACATTTAAATAATTCAATATCGTTAATATTCGTATTCATCCAATACAATATCTATATTACTATGATAATAATCATTGAAGGATTGGCCATAGTAACATCATCATTAATATCATTATCAATAACACCATCATGGAAATGATCATTAAGAACAATGACATCTTCTACATTTTCAACTTATTCACATGACACATCTACCTACTACAGATTGTTTCTTACACATCCAACTAACTGCACCTCCAAATAGGTTAAACACATACCCACTTGTAGATCTTCTCTGATCTAGATCTTCACTCCAGTTTGCATCAACAAAGCCACGAATATCCAACACTATGTCCAATCCTGGTCTTCCTTGGTAGCACAAACCATAATCACTAGTGCCACGCAAATACCTGAAAACCCGCTTCACTGTTGTCCAGTGCTCCTTCCCTGGTTTTGACATAAACCTGCTCAATACTCCAATTGCATGTGCAATTTTTGGTCTAGTACAGATCATTGCATACATCAGGTTATCGACTGCACTTGCATATGGAACATGGGACATGTCCTCTTCCTCTTCTTGTGTCTTGGTACACTGTTTAGCAGATAACTTTACACCTACAGGAATAGGAAACTTCACTGATTTACTATCCTACATATTAAACCTCTGCAATATTGTCTCGACATACTTCCTCTGGTTTAACCAGAGCTTCCTCTTTGTCCGATCTCTTTTAATTTACATGCCCAAAATATAGTTTGTAGCACCAATATATTTCATGTCGAATTTGGAGGACAAATGGGTCTTCAAATCCTGGATAATTTCTTTGTCATTTCCAACCAGCAACATATCATCCACATATAAGACTGGATAAATAACATGGTCACCAATTAATTTAAAATACACACAGTGATCTGCTTTGCTTTTGGTGAAGCCAAGTCCCCGTATAAATGTATCAAATTTCTGATACCACATCCTTGGTGGCTGTTTTAGCCCATACAGAGACTTCTTTAACTTGCATACCAACTATTTCTTACCCTTCACTGCAAAGCCTTCAGGTTGCTTCATGTAGATCTCCTCTTTCAGATCCCCGTGAAGAAATGTTGTCTTCAAATCCATATGTTCTACCTCAAAATCAAAACTAGCAACAACATATAAAAGTAATCTAATAGAAGTTACCTTGGCAACAGGAGAAAAAATATCCCCAAAATAAATTCCCGGTACCTGGGAATAACCTTTTGCTACCAACCGAGCTTTGTATTTCTCCACCTTTCCTTCTACATTTGTCTTCTTCTTGAACACCCATTTGCTGCCAATGGGTTTCCTTCCATCTGGAAACTTCACTAGATCCCAAGCCTCATTTTTGTGCAAAGATGCCATTTCATCAACCATGGCCTTTTTCCAGAGTTTCCATCCTTTGAATCTACAGCTTCCTTCATTGTTCTTGGATCATCATCAGTAATAGATAAAGAAAAATTTGAACAGAAAGTAGATGGACTATACCTTTTTGGATGTCTTTTTCTCGAACTAATCTTCTCACACCCGGAGTTTATGACTCTTCATCTTCTGATTCCTCCTCTGCTGTAGAGTCTGATTCTTCCTCCTTTAGCTCAAACTCTATCTTCTCAGGTTCCTTTTGTTGGACTTCATGTTTAATAACATCTTTCACCTCTCTTAACACCACATCTCGGTTGTACACAACCTTCCTTGTTATTGGGTTCCAAAGCTTATCACCCTTTAAACCATCCTTATACCCAATCAAGATGCACTTTTTAGATTTACTATCCAACTTGGTTTGTTTCTCCTTTGGAACATGTACATATGCATCACAACCAAATACCCTCAGATGAGAAAGAGAGGGTTTCTTACCAGTCCATACCTCTTGTGGAGTCTTATCCTCCAACGCTAATGAAGGTGATCTGTTGACCAGGTAACATGCTGTCTCCACCACCTCTGCCCAGAATTCCTACCCTAACCCGACACCACTGGGGATGCTTCTTGCCCTTTCCATCAACGTCTTGTTCATTCTTTCTGCAACTCCATTTTACTGAGGTGTATATGGAGTAGTCTTCTACCGTTCTATACTACACTGCATATAGAAATGTTCAAATTCCTTACTACAAAACTCTCCACAATTATCTGTCCTCAACACCTTTATCTTTTTCTATGTTTGGTTTCCCACCAGAGCCTTAAATTCTTTAAACCTGTCAAAGACTTCAGATTTCTTCTTAAGGAAATATATCCCTGTATTCCTTGAGAAGTCATTTATAAATGATACATAGTATATAGACTTACTCAGTGATGGAACCTTCACAGGTCCAAACACATCACTGTGCACAAGTTCTAATATATGATTCGCCCTCTTGCCACCAGAGGGGAAACTCACTCGATTCTGCTTCCCATATACACAATTTTCACAGAAATCAAAATCCAGAGAGCTATTACTCATACCTTCTACCATACCTTTACCATGAAGTATTTGAAGGTCCTTCTATCCAATATGTCGAAGCCTTTGATGCCACAACATGGTATTCTCTCTAGCGACCACTAGATTTTTAGATCCACTTTCACGAACCACAAAACTGTTGCACCCATCAACAACAATGCTACCTTGTAGTTTGTACAAAGTTCCAATTCGAACTCCCCGCATCAATACCAACGCCCCTCAAACCATCTTGCAGGCATCCTTCTTGAAAACTGTTTTTACACCTACATCATCCAACTTGCTTACAGAAATTAGATTTCTAGCTAATGCATGAATATGCAGAACACTCGGAAGTGTTCTAACCCTTCCACCTTGCAACTTCAACTTTACTTTTCCGCGACCAACGATTCTAGCCTTCCTGTCATCCCCCAAGAATACATCACCACCATCATATTTCTCATACTCGCAGAACCACTCTCTATGGGGAGTGAAGTGAAAGGATGCACCTAAGTCAATCAACCATGCCTCATGATCTACATGTGTACTTGAAGAAGCGTAGTACACATCCCCACCTTCATATGAGGTGGTTTTCGCCTTTGAAGAAGGAGCATCATCAAATCCATTTTGTTTATTTGGAGCTTTAGATTTACAGTCCCTTTTGTAGTGCCTTTCCTTTCCGCATTTCTAGCACACAACCTTTATAGATTTTCCTGGAGATTTAGATCTCCCTCTAGATTTATATCTCCCACTCGATGACTTATTTTTGTTTCTGTTTTGGGACCGACCTTCTACAGACAAGGCATCACCATTCATATTTTTCCGTCTCATCTCTCCCGTCAACAAGGATGAGACTATTTCATCAAACTGTAAGGCAGTTGTATTGCTACCTATTGCAATAACCAGATTATCCCCCGAATCTGGTAAAGAACACAAAAAACTGACGCACTTATCTTCATTTGAAATTTTAATATCAATAGATAATAACTGACTTACCACAATATTAAATGCGTTCAGATGCTCTGTCACCGAGTCTCCATCTTTCATCCTCAAGTTATAGAACTTTTTTCGCAGGAACAATTTATTCACCAGAGACTTAGATTGGTACAAAATCCCTTAGTTGTCCCAAAAATCCTTCGTCGTAGCTTCCCCTGATACATTCAACAATACTGAATCTGAGACACACGATCGTATTGTGCTCTTTGCCTTCTGATCCAACTTCTTCCATTTTTCACCGGACACTCCCGTTGGTTTAGTACCCGGATCTACCGCAATCCCCTGATCTTTATCCACCAATAGATCCTCCATCTTGATTTTCCACAACTCAAAACTTTGACCATTAAATTTCTCAAAAAACTCGCCATCCTTTTTCACCACCAGAATCGATCTTGCAGATCTCCCACTGAATGGGGTCTACCACAGGCCCGAGCGAAGCCTCTCAGCAACAAAGGTGTCCCCTTTAAGCCAACACAACTATGATACCAAATGTAGGTTTTAACCCCATATAGAAATTACCTGCATACAAATTCTAAAACACAGAAAATAAATAATGCAAGAGCATAACACATAAAACACATATACACAGAGGTTTTCCCTTGGATCACAAAACTGGGACTACCAGCTTGACTTTTCATTATGTTCCTTTTAATGTTACAATAGATATTTATAAATGCTGAAGCATCCAATACCATGGACCAAAAACCATTGTGTCCAAAACCATGTGCAAAAAACATGCACAAAACCATAGGTAGGTACGCCCAACCTAATATAGGGTCCAAAACCAAAATTTTCCAGGGCACTGCCCCGGACCCCATAGAGTGGGGTTACCTGCACCCCTCAAACCCCCTGTGACTCCCCCCGCTACGCAATCGGTGCAACGAAGGGGGGTGGTCTGCCCCCCTTCTAACCCCCCAGTTAACTACGTGGGCTAGTCGTGGAAAGAATATAACACAACCCAACAATGATCATCAAGAACAATGACATCTTCTACATTTTCAAATTATTCACATGACACATCTACCTACTACTCTACATCATCTTGTTACTTATCTCAAGGCATTGAAACCATATTATATATGTTGCTTTACTTTTGCATTGCACCACATGGCATGATATGGGATTTTTGAATAGAGTGGGAAATCCTACTCATCAACCAAGTTCATTGATCCAAATTTAAGGCAGGAATGGAATGAAATACATATTAAAATCAAAACACAAAAATATAGTGAAACTAAACTTCAATTAATAAATAGAAATGTTGAAACTATTTACATGCAGAATGAAATAAACTAGCTTGAATGGTGGTAGCTTATTTTTGAGATGAGATATGATAACTGCGTGGCTTCTTGTTAGGTCCTTCATTCTTTTGAAGAAATATGGAATAACAAGATTGTAGAACAGTTGCAGAGGAAGAATGGATAAAGGCACCATAAGCATATCACCATAAAACTGAATGTGGTAGTAAACTAAATGTTGGGACCTAAGTAGCCAGAAAAATGGGAAAACGCCCCCACAAAAGATGGATTAATTTTGAAAGAATCAAAAGGAAAAAGGAGAGAGGTATCAGGATTTTGTCAAAGTGAACTAGATCAAAGGCAGGACCAAGCAACATTTGCGAGGACCAGATTAAGAACGCGAGTCTATAAAAGAAGATGTACAAACATCAATAGATAGAACCTCTAATCCACATGTTTTCCATCAATGCTGATAATTGCCTGTAGGATTTTGTAATCTGTTAGAAAATTATATATTAGAGAGCAATGGAACACATAAAATATATTGCAAAAATACAAACACAGAAAACACATAAAACAAGAGAGACATAGATATACATGGTTCACCCAATTTGGGATACATCCACGGAGAAACAAACAGTCCTTCCTTTTATATTATCCAACAAATTGAAGAGATACAACCTACAACAAATCCGTTGTAATTCCCTCTCCGCGCTCACCCAATCTCCTCTCTCTTTCTCGCTTAGAATACAGATCTACATAGATGCAATACAATTCCCTCATATATAGAGAGGGGTTATCTTCTAGGGCAAAAAACCCTAAATTAAACGTAACTTGTAATATTAGATCTCTGCCTAACGACCCAGATAGACTACGAAATTACAACATTTTACAAAGCAATTTTACATCTATTTTTAGCTTCAGGGGCACTGCCCCTGATTCCCTGCCGGGGGGCTCTAAATAATCGTCGTCGCCCCCGTGGAAACCCTGGCGGCATACATTTTATAGGCAGCATTGCCGCCACATTATGAACTGGGGTCCTATGTGGTGATACCTCTAAATAAAGAAGATAATTAGGCTCCACACCCAACACAATCTGCGCATAATTTTTTATTCATGTATATGGATTGTAATGTTTGGTGTAATGTGATTTGATCTAAGAAGATCATGCAAGTTTGTCTGGATCCTTGATGTAATGGTTGGGCTATATTAATAATAAGAGGAGTTATGGGTAAATACTGTGTTACATGGTTCAATGTTCGCATGGCCCCTTTTAAAATTTCTTGTCTCTTTTAAGTATATGATGTCTTTGTATTTCCTTGTATGAATGTTTGTATCAGTAGTGATTTAGTTGCGTGGGATAATAAGATGATTAATGATGCAAATGATATCATGAAAATCTTAGTTTTTCCACCATTTATCTGGATCCCTTATTTATTCCACTGGTTTTGGCTCACCTTGGGTGAGATGCTCCTTTTGCACAAAGGCAGTGAAAATATTGACAAAAATCTAGACTACGATGACCTCCTTTGTTGGAAAATGTAGGTCGAACCCTGGGTCTTCACTGCTCTAAATTTTTCTCCAAAAAATGGTTCCATTGTTGGGACCCTAAACTCTTAGAAGGGATCTAGATAATGGTATCCTGAATTTTGGTAGAGGTATTCAGGGTTGGTGGCATGAGAAGGTTGACCATTTTATTTTATAACAAGCTCAACTAAGGAAGAATAATCTGAATTGGGTTAGAGAAGAAGTTATGTACGCTGAACCTGCTTGTGACCAAAAAAAAATAATTTGGTGTGAGTTCCTTGAGAAGTTACCAAATTTGTTAAGGTAGTTGCAAGTTAAAGCTATAGCTAGAAGTCACCCTAGGTTTTGTAGAGATTGGTTGACCACTGATTTGGTTGAACTCTGCTGATTAGACACAATCCTAACAAAGGTTGTTTATTTTTGGGTAAATGCGACAATATAAGGCTATATTATTGAGTTTGTAGCTGAAGATCATCAATCCTTTTCTAGAGTGGAAGCAATTTTCAAGTTTGGATTGTGGGGAAGATTGGTGAAAGATATCCCCGTCTGAATCAAAGTCTTGATGGTTGAAGAAAATATGCTACCATTCTAAGAAGGTCAAATGACCACTTAAAACCCTTAGTGCTTAGGGTTGGATCTAGGGGGAGGAATGTTGCATAGTTACAAAAAATGAGTTGTTGTGATGGACCAAGAAGAGTTGCGTAAGGCACGGGATTTTAGAGCATTGTGGAAGGTGGGAATAGCTGATGAGTTGAGAGAAAGGAAGTTGTGGGAAATTAGGCATAGAAGAAGAGGGTAATAAGTTCACCACCATGGAAGAATAACATGGATATTCCCTAGTTACGGGAAAAATAAGAGAATGATGGATCTCCCTCTGAAGAAATATGAGACCCCACTCAGAATCAAGAGGATTTCATATGCCTAAGTTGTATTTGCAACCAATTATGATGTCTAGTGAGCATACTCCAGTAGATGATGACATGCACTTTGCGATGAGTGGATTATTATTTGATGATGAGTCAATTCCTGCTCGTGACAAACCACAACATAGTGGTACAACTCCTCCTCTCCCTAACCTTCCCCTGGTACTGTATCAAAACCCCAATTAATTATTTTCTAAATTAAGTAAGACTATAAAATTCTAGCAAGTACATTCTAGATATAGTGGTGGAAGTTCTAATGGAGGAAGTAGTTCTAGTTGTGGTGTTCAGTCACGATCAATTAATTACTCTCAGTCAGATTCCAAGAGATTTATAATTTTTCAACCTAGACAAACAATCATGGCTAGAAATATGGATAGATCACTTACCCATAGCCAATTCAAAGGGAGTCATGTTACAGAATGCCCTCGACTTAGGGGCCAGGGATCATCTAACATACCTATGGGACCTCCTCTATTTCAACTACATATTACCGAAGTTGCGTAGATTACTTCAACAATGCCCTTCTAGGGTCCGACTCAATATCATGCTTTCCATCCTCATCAAGGTATGTCTACTAATTAATTTTGTGAAATATGTAGGTACTTTTCCCATTCACCTCGTTTATGTCCAATTTTACAAAAATATTCAAATGTGCCCAATAATATATTTTGTGAATTATGTTGGTCACCCACTAATTTGGATTTAAACAGGAACTCAACAAATTACAGATATAACCATACATACAGATATGCAGTAGAAATAATACTTCATTCCATTACTGTAAAATACTGAAATATGTTTACAAACAAAAATGGAAATAAACTAGCTAGGGCGATGGTAGCTTATCTCTGAGAATAGATGTGGCAGCTACATGCCTCTGAACTGTCTTACAATGAGGCTCGAAGGCCTATTTATTATTGAGAAACAATGGAAAACCCTAAACATTCAAAAACCTAACCCTAGGAGATGAAGCGCCAAACTATGGGCCCCGTTTTGGGTAAATTGGTACATCAACTTCCCGGGGTTGTAACTTTGGCATATGATCTCTGTTTGATGTGCATAATACCACGTTAAAAAGGTCTATCTGAGGAATACAACTTTGGGAAGAGAAACATGGGTCCAAGGACCCATGTTGCTCCCAGTTTTCCAAAAAAACGTAGTTTAGGGCCTCAAAACGGTTCCGGAAGTTTAGGACCTGAAAAACTGCTAAAAATTGTAAATTGTGCTACAATTAAGGAAACTGAAAAACTGAAAGAAATAATGGCTGGGGTCCAAGTGGAATTGGCGGGTGGCCACCAATATCCACCTGGATCATTCCTGCCCCCTTAGGAAGTAATGGTCCCCATTGCATTGAGTTCCTCCATGAGATGAGGAAAATTCTGCTGAACATGGTCCCTCGTGAGCCACTTGCCCTAGTGAAGGAGTTGGCCTGCTTTGACAAATCGATACAGGTGGATCTTCCACTGGTGAGTGTGCTTGATCTGCGTGTCCATGAACCGATCAGTTGCAGCTTGTTCCATGCAATATCGATTTAACTCTTTTGGAGTGAGCTGTTTTGCAATGTCGGATGTGTCTAGTAATGGTGGAAAGTATGGCTAAAGGCGGTCCACATTGAACACTGGGTGTAGGCCAAGGAATGGTGGAATGCTGAGCTCAAATGCATTGTCTCCCACAACCTTGGTAATGGTGTAAGGACCATATCAAAGTGGTTTGAGTTTCTGATAGGCTTTGGTAAGGTGTTCCTTCTGCAAATGCAACCAGACTTTGTTGCCCACCAGAAACTTGTGTGGCATTCGATGTTGATGATGTCGCTATTTGTGCTTGGCATTTGATTTCTCTAGAATGTCATGGACCTGCTAATGGATATGTTGGATGTGCTCAATGAAGTTGTTTGACTTATTTGTTTCAGACTGGACATGAGTTGAATCTGCTTGAGTAGCTGCAAATGGCATGGCTACATCAATGGGACATAGTGGTTGGAATCCCAAGCCCACCTGAAAAGGGAAGTGGTCAGTCGAGCTGTGGAGAGCCCAGTTATAGCTGTGCTGAACATAGGGGAGGCTCTCATCCCATGTGCATGGATGCTTTGATTTGTACATGCACATAATGTGTATGATCATCCTGTTGACAACCTCCGTCTGGCCATCAGTTTGGGGATGGAAGGCTGTGGACTTAGTGAGTTTGGTGTCCAACATCGACCAGAGACTCAACCAAAGTGTACTGGGGAACCTGTTGTCCTGACCTAAGATGATAGACTGTGGGATCCCAAAGTGTACCCATACTTGTTCAAAGAAGAGTTTAGCAGTGGCTCATGTTGTGTTATTCTTCTTGCAGGGTTCCGTAATGGCCATCTTCGAGAACCTGTCGACGACCACAAAAACATAGTCATTTCCATGCTTAGTAGAAGGAAGGATCGACATGTAATCCATGGTGATGGATTCCCAAGGCTGACTAGGGGTAGGCAGTGGAGTTTAGAGGCCTTGCTTCTTGATGGTTGGTTTTGCAATGGCACAGGCAGTGCAGGATCTGATGTACTTCTCGACATCTCGTCGAAGGTTTGGCCAATAGAAATACTTCTATAGTATTGGCACCATTTTCTCGACCCTCAAATGTAATGCTTCCATTGTCGGCAGACCTGCACAATGGAATACATCTCTTTTTCATAAGTGGGATACTTCTGGACAGTGTCTGAAAGTGCCTCACTGTGATATGCCACTGGATGCCCATGTTGAGTAAGGACTGCCCCAATAACATAGTCAGAGGTATCTGTCTTAATCTCAAATGGTTGTTGCAAGTCTGGTAATACGAGCACTGGTGCCGAGTAGAGGTGATGTTTCAACTCTGTGCATGCCTTATGTTGAGATTCAGACCAAAAGAATTTTTCTTTCACTCCTCCCTTGGTGACTTGATTCAAGGGCTAGGTGATATGAGAAAATCCCAACATGAACCTATGGTAGAAGTTGGAAAGACCTAGAAAGCTATGGAGCTCTCTCAGAGTGGTTGGAGGTGGCCAATCCTAACTGAATTGTATCTTGGATGGATCCACATGCACCCCCTGTTCATCAATAATGTATCCCAGATACTGAACTTGGGTCATGCCCAAAAGTGCATTTCTCCAAATTGGCACATAACTTGTGTTACCGCAGTGTTTGTAGAACTTGTCGGATCTGGTGCAGGTGCTCTTCCGAACTCTAGCTGAATATCAGGATGTCATCCAAGTATACCACGACAAATGAGTTGGTGAATGGCCACAATATGTCATCCATTAGCCTCATGAAGGTTGTAGGAGCCTTCATCAACCCGAAAGGCATAATCAACCATTCAAAAAGTCCCTCCTTTGTTTTGAAGGTAGTCTTCCACACATCAGAGGGTTCGATTGGTACCTGGTGATAACCTAACCTCAAATCGATCTTGTTGAAATATTTTTCTCCCTTAAGCTGGTCCAGAATGTCATCAATCTGTGGGATCGGGTACCTATTCCGAACAGTGATCTTGTTCAGCGCCCGATAGTCAATACAGAGTCTCCAAGTCCCATCCTTCTTCTGTACCAACACAATTGGGCTCCCACAGGGCGATGAACTCAATCGGATGTGACCTTTCTGTAGCAGCTCCTGAATTTACCTCTTGATTTCATCGTTCTCCAGAATAGAGTGCCGATAGATTGGTCCATTGGGCAGTGGTGCACCTAGGGTTAGATCGATGGAGTGCTTGACCTCATAGTGCAGAAGAACCCCTACGGGGGAGGTGAAGATGTCCTTGTACTCCTCCATGACCTTGTCCATTTGTAGTTGTCATGTGTAGGGGCCTTGTCTAGAGGTCATGTCCACCGTCTTCTTCTTTCCTTGAGGGTGTATGATTAGGGAAACAAATTTCTCGATTTTGGAAATGAGAATACTGCATTGTTTTGCAGTAACCAAAGAGATTCCAGTAGGTGGTGTTACTTTTGGTATCCTGTACAACTTATTTCCCAAAGTAACAATAACATCACGATGCCTTGATTCATACACAACATGTCGCTTCCACAGGTATGGTTGGCCTAATAATACATCAAAAACATCAAGGGGAGCAACGTCACACAATACCTTATCCGTGAAATACTTGATGTTGTATGGAAGGTGACACTGTTGGCTCACGCAAAGATCCCGTCCTTGGTGAAGCCACCCGATGGTAAACAATTATGGATGTGCTATGGTCGGTAAGCCCAACTGCTTCATGACCTTTGCCAAAAAGAGGTTCTTTTGGCTCGCGCTGTCGATAATGCACTGTAGCGAGGAGCCCTTTACCCACATCTGGGAGTGGAAGAGGCACTCCTCCTCCTCTGGATCTTCGGGTTCCTCCTTTTGGATCTTCGTGGTAGAAACGGTGGCATTGGGATCCACATCGATAATCTGCTTCCCTTTATCATTCCCCTTGTTAGGTTCGGACTCAGAGTCGGAACATGCATCTAATTCTGAAACCTTTAGCTCAGCCACCAGTGACTACTTGGCCCGACACTCACTTGTGTTGTGAGTGGAGCTCTTATGGAACTCACACCACTTTCCCCTGTTCCTTTTAAGCTTCACGGCACTCTTATTTGCTTCCGGCTTTGGCGGTTATCTTCGGCCACCCCGCCTTGGCTTTGTCCTTTGTTTTGTTGTTTGGGAGCACCTTTCCCTTGCTTTGGATTCACAGATCCAAAGTCTCGATTCTTCTGTTTAAACTTTAGTTCGATATTAACGGAATATCGGTAGGTCATGCTAAGCAAGGAGATGTTAAAGAATTCTATTTCATCCTGGATGTACCTGTGCAGGTAGCCATGATATTTGAGTACCAAACACTGCTCCGAATCCTTGATACCCAACTTTGTGCGAAGGGTATGGAAAATATTGGTAAACTCCTGCACGTCTTGGTCCCTTCCCTGCCACAACGTGGTCCACTTTATATATTGATCCTCATAGCTTCTGACATGGTAGTACTGCTCCTTGATGGTAGCTCGGAATGAATTCTAAGTGGGTGTGGTTGAAAACAATGAGGCTGTACTTTCATTCTTTTGCTTGCAGTGGGTTTCCCACCAGTCCTTGACATGGGGGGAAGCTTTGAGAAGAGCGAAAGCAATATTTTCTCGGTTGGAAAAATCATGAACAAAAAAATGACCTTCTAGCAGATTTAACCATTTATCTACAGTGCCTGCATCTATCTAACCCTAAAATATGGGAATGTCAAAGTTAACTTGTACCTTAAACAGTGTGGCGCTTCTAGAATAGCTACTGGATGTAGATGTGTTGCCCCTGGGTAGCCGTTGAAGGATCTGGGAAAAGTTGTCCATCATCACGTTCCTCTGTCGCTCGAGGGCCTCTTCGATCAAGATTTTGATAGGATCTCCTACCACCTCATATTTCTTTCCATCCACCATGGGAGGCTGTCGGGATTTGCGAGGCTGGTCTTGCAAAGGTTTGACCAGTTCAAGCCCTAACTCATATCCCAACCTCATTGGGGACATGCAAAGAAAGACAAAGAAAGAGAAGACCGCTCTGATACCACTAATCTGGATTTGAATAGGTACACAACAAATTATAGATATAATCATACATACAGAGATGTAGCAGAAATAATATGTCATTTCATTACTATAAAATACTGAAATATGTTTACAAATAGAAATGGAAATAAACTAGCCAGGGCGATGGTAGCTTATCTCTGAGAAGAGATGTGGTGGCTACATGCCTCTGAATAGTCTTATAATGAGGCTCAAAGGCCTATTTATTTTTGAGAAACAATGAAAAACCCTAAACATCCAAAAACATAAACCTAGGAGATGAAGCACCAAACTATGGGCCTCATTTTGGGTAAGTTGGTACATCAACTTCCCGGGGTCGTAACTTTGGCATACAATCTCCGTTTGACGAGAATAATACCTTATTAGAAAGATATATGCGAGGACTACAACTTTGGGAAGAGAAACATTAGTCCATGGGCCCATGTTTCTCCCAGGTTTCCCAAAAAAAGTCTTTTAGGGCCTCAAAACGACTTCGGAAGTTCAGGACCTGAAAAACTACTAAAAATAGTAAATTGTGCTACAATTAAGAAAACTAAAAAACTGAAAGAAACAATGGTGGGGGTCCAAGTGGAATTGGTGAGTGGCCACCAATATCCACCTGGATCATTCCTCCCCCCTTAGGAAGAAATGGTCCCCATTGCGTTGAGTTCCTCCATGAGATGAGGAAACTTCCACTGAACTTGGTCCCTGGTGAGCCACTTGCCCTGGTGAAGGAGTTGGCCTGCTTTGAAAACTCGATATAGTTGGATCTTTTGTTGGCGATTATGCTTGATCTGCATGTCCATGATCCAATCAGTTGCAGCTTGTTCCATGTGGTCTGGATTTAACTCTGTTGGTGTGAGCTGTTCTACAATGTTGGATGTGTCTAATAATGGTGGAAAATATGGCCGAAGGTGGTTCACATTGAACACTGGGTGCAGGCCAAGGAATGTGGGAATGCTAAGGTCAAATGCATTGTCTCCCATAGCCTTGCTAATGGTGTAAGGACCATATCAAAGTGGCCTAAGTTTCTGATAGGCTTCGGTAAGGCATTCCTTCTGTAAATGCAACCACACTTTGTCGCCCACCTGAAACTTGTGTGGCACCTGATGTTGATCATGTCGCTACTTGTACTTAGCATTTGGTTTTTCCAGAATGTCATGGATTTGTTGGCAGATATGTTGGATGTGCTCAATGAAGTCGTTTGCTTTATCTATTTCGGACTGGACATGAGCCAAAACTGCATGAGTAGCTGAAAATGGCATGGCCACATCAATGGGACATATTGGCTGGAATCACAAGCCCACCTGAAAAGGGCTGTGGCTAGTCGAGTTGTGGAGATCTCGGTTATAGCTGTGCCGAACATAGGGGAGGCTCTCATGACATGTGCATGGATGATTTGAGTTGTACATGCGCAGAATGTGTACGATAATCCTGTTGATAACCTCCGTCTAGCCATTAGTTTGGGGATGGAAGGCTGTGGACTTAGTGAGTTTGGTGTCCAGCATCGACCAGAGACTAGACAAAAATGTACTGAGGAACCTGCTATCCTGATCTGAGATGATAGACTATGGGATCCAAAAGTGTGCCCATACTCATTCAAAGAAAAGTTTAGTAGTGGCTTCTGCTGTGATATTCTTCTTGCAAGCTACCACCATGGCCATCTTCGAGAACCTGTCGACGACCACAAAAACACAGTCATTTTGATGCTTAGTAGAAGGAAGGATTGACATATAATCCATGGAGATGCATTCCCAAGGTCGACTAGGGGTAGGCAACGGAGTATAGAGGCCTTTATTCTTGATGGTCGGTTTGGCAATGGCATAGGCAGTGTGGGATCTGATGTACTTCTCGACATCCTTTCGAAGATTCGGCCAATAGAAATACTTCTGCAATACTGCCACCATTTTCTCGACCCCGAAATGTAATGCTTCCATTGTCAGCAGGCCTGCACAATGGAATACATCTCTTTGTCATAAGTGGGATACTTATAGATTGTGTTTGAAAGTGTCTCACTGTGATATGCCACTAGATGCCTGCGTTGAGTAAGGACTGCCCCAATAGCATAGTCAGAGGCATCTGTCTCAATCTCAAATGGTTGTTGCAAGTCTGGTAATGCGAGCACTGGTGCCGAGCAGAGGGGATGTTTAACCTCTATGAATGCCTTATGTTGAGATTTAGACCAAAAGAATTTTGCTTTCGCTCATCCCTTGGTGACTTAACTCAAGGGCCAGGTGATATGAGAAAATTCCAACACGAACCTGTGGTAGAAGTTGCAAGACCAAGAAAGATGTGGAGCTCTCATAGAGTGGTTGGAAATGGCCAATCCTGAATAACTTGGATCTTGGATGGATCCACATGCACCCTGTGTTCATCAATAATGTATCCCAGAGACTGAACTTGGGTCATGCCAAAAGTGTGTTTCTCCAAATTGGCACATAACTTGTGTTGCCGTAGTGTTTGGATAACCTGTCGGATGTGGTGGAGGTGCTCTTCCCAACTCTGGCTGAAGATCAGGATATCATCCAAGTATACCACTACAAATGAGTTGGTGAATGGCTGCAAGATGTCATCCATTAGCCTCATAAAGGTTGCAGGAGCATTCATCAACCTGAAAGGAATAACCAACCATTCGAAAAGGCTACCATTGGCTTTTAAGGTAGTCTTCCACACATCGAAGGGTTCGATTGGTACTTGGTGATATCCTGACTTCAAATCGATCTTGTTGAAATATTTTGGCCCCTTAAGTTGGCCTAGAAGGTCATCAATTCGTGGGATCGGTTACCTATTCCAGACAATGATCTTGTTTAGTGCCCGATAGTCAATACAGAGTCTCCAAGTCCCATCCTTCTTCTGTACCAACACGATCAGTCTCCCACAATGCGATGAAATCGGTTGGATGTGACCTTTCTATAACAGCTCCTAAATCTACCTCTTGATTTCATCGTTCTCCAGAACGAAGCGCCGATAGATTGGTCCATTTGGCAGCAGCGCACCTCGGGTCAGATTGATGGCGTGCTTGACCTGACAGTGCAGAGGAACCCCTGAGGGGGAGGTGAAGGTTTCCTTGTACTCTACCACAACCTTGTCCATTTGTAGTTGTCATGCAGAGGGGCCCTATTTCGAGGTCGTGGCCACCGTCTTCTTCTTTCCTTAAGGGCATATCATTAGGAAAACAAATTTCCCGTTTTGGAAACGAGCTTGTTGCATTGTTTTGTAGTAACCAAAGAGATGACGGTAGGTAGTGCTAACTCTAGTATCATCTACAAATTATTTCCCAAAGTAACAATAATAGCATGAGGCCTTGATTCATATACAACATGTCACTTCCACAAGTGTGGTTAGCCTAATAATACATCACAAACATCAAGGGGAGCAATGTCACACAATACCTCATCCGTGAACGACTTGATGTTGTATGGAAGGCTCACGTGAAGATCCCGTCCTTAGTGAAGCCACCTGATGGTGTACGGTTGTGGATGTGCTATGGTTGGTAAGCCTAGCCGCTTCACGACCTCTCCCAAAATGAGGTCCTTTTGGCTCCCATTGTCAACAATGAACTGTAGCGGGGATCCCTTTACGCACATCTGGGAGTGGAAGAGGCGCTCCTCCTCCTCTGGATCATCGGGTTCCTCCTTTTGGATCTTTGTGGTGGCAACAATGGCGTTGGGCTTCGCATTGATAATCTGCTTCCCTTTGTCATTCCCCTTGTTAGGTTCTGACTCAGAGTCAGAACATGCATCTGATTCTGAAACCTTTAGCTCGACCACCAGTGATTGCTTGGCCCGACACTCACTTGTGTTGTGAGTGGAGCTCTTATGGAACTCACACCACTTTCCCGTGTCCTTTTTCGACTTCACGGTGCTGTTCTTTGCTTGCGGATTTGGCAGCTTGTCTTGGGCTAACTCGCCTTAGCTTTATCCTTTGTTTTGTAGTTTGGGGGCACCTTTCCCTTGCTTTGGATTCCCAGATCCAAAGTCTCACTTCTTCTATTTAAACTTTTGCTCGATCTTAATGGCATATTGGTAGGCCGTGCCAAGTGAGGAGATGTTAAAGAATTCTATTTCATCCTGGATTTATCTGTGCAGGATGCCGCGATATTTGAGTACCAAATACTGCTCCAAATACTTGACACCCAACTTTGTGTGAAGGGTATGGAAAATATTGGTAAACTCCGACATGTCTTGGTCCCTTCCCTGTCGCAGCATGGTCCACTTTATGTATTGATCCTCATAACTTCCGACAGGGCAGTACTTCTCCTTGATGGCAACTCGAAATGAATTCCAAGTGGGTGTGGACGAAAACAGTGAGGCCGTGCTTTCATCCTTCTGCATGCTGTAGGTTTCCCACCATTCCTTGACGTGGGGAGCAGCTTTGAGAAGAGTGAAAGTAATCCTTTCCCTGTCGAAAAATTCATGAACATAAAAGTACCCTTCTAGCAGATTTAACCATTTATGTACGACGTTTGCATCTATTTGACCCTCAAATATGGGAATGTCAAAGTTAAATTGTACCTTAAAGGGTGTGGCACTTCCAGAGTAGCTGCTGGAAGTAGATGTGTCGCCCCTGGGTAGCCGTTGAAGGATCTGGGCAAAGCTGTCAATCATCACATTCCTTTTTCACTCAAGCGACTCTTCGAGTAAGATTTTGATAGGATCTCTTGCCCCATCATATTTCTCTTCATCTACCATGGGAGGCTGTTGGGATTTATGAGGCTGGTCTTGCAAAGCTTCGACCAGTTCAAGCCCTAACTCCTTATATCCCAACCTCGTTGGGGACATGCAAAGAAAGATAGAGAAAGAGTAGACTGCTTTGATACCACTGATTCAGATTTAAACAGGAATGCAACAAATTACAGATATCATACCTACAAAGATGCAGGAGAAATAATACTTCATCTCGTTACTGGAAAATACTAAAAGATGCTTACAAACAGAAATGGAAATAAACTAGCTAGGGTGATGGTAGCTTATCTCTAAGAAGAGATGTGGCGGCGACATGCCTCTGAAATGTCTTACAATGAGGCTCGAAGGCCTATTTCTTGTTGAGAAACAATGGAAAACTCTAAACATCCAAAAACCGAACCCTAGGAGATGAAGCGCCAAACTATGGGCCCCGTTTTGGGTAAATTGGTACATCAAAGTCCCGGGGTCATAACTTTGGCATAAGATCTCTGTTTGACACACACAATACCTCATTAGAGGAACATTGGTCCATGGACCCATGTTTCTCCTAGTTTTCCCCAAAAACGTCGTTTAGAGCCTCAAAACGACTCCAGAAGTTTAGGACCCAAAAAACTGCTAAAAATAGTAAATTGTGCTACAATTAAGGAAACTAAAAAACTAAAAGAGACAATGGTGGGGATCCATGTGGAATTGGTAGGTGGCTACCAATATCCACCTGGATCACCCACACATCATACAGATCAATGTCGATCTTTAGATGCATTGGATGATCACCTAGATCATAGAACTTTCTAAGTTAATGAATCTTCTCGAGGACAAGGAGGAGGAGTCTCTAGGGGAGGAAGGACAGGAGGAAGAGTCCCAATCAGATGTTATAACTGTGACCAAGAAGGTCATGTTGCGAGGGAATGTCCAACGCTGAGAAGGCCTTGGTGTTAACATTGTCAAGTCTATAAGCATGCTACAAAGGATTGTCTAGAATTTATCTCTCACTGGGAAGATGTTGTGGCCAGCAACAACCCCCCTTTTTCATTTAAGTGTTTGTCCAAAATACTAAATGAATGGGGACCCTTAGTTTAATTTTGAGAAAAATCAAGTTTTCCTTTCTTCAAAATAAGGTTACCATCGTAAGCTTAGAGAGGTCTTTCGAATATTTTCTAACCTAAGTCTACGATAAGGTAAAGGTCTTTAAAAATTGCATTGCAAAAAAGGATAGGAAATGCCTTCATTCCCCTATAATATTGATATGCACAAGACCCCCCGTGTTATGCCTAACATCGCATCGCAGTAAAGTAATTCTCATAAGGAAAAACCTCAAGATCTGCAGATCTGCGATAACACCGATCCCAACATCGCATAGCGCAGAAATAAACTAGCAATACTTGACAAACATTAAACTTCTGCGACCTGCGATGTTGCGATCGCCGCGATGGTGCAATCTGTGATCTTGCGATTGGCGCGATTTGCGATGGCATGATCTTCAATGTTACGTAAGCAAATCATGAATCATTTAATCACGAATCCTTCGGGCGCGCCATTCAAATAAAAGCCACTTACCATAATCTGACCCCAGATCATGCGCTTTTAATGATAGTAAATGGATTAGTTGTCAGTTATTAAATGAAATGAAGACGCGTGCTTTTGTAAAGAATTATTTCACGTAAAGTGGCATATTTGATATATCTGTTGCATTTAAAACTCTCCCATCACCTTTCTCAATCACTCATTTCCACTTCGCTCGTAATCTGCAGGAACGAAGAGTTAAGAAGATTCAAAGCCGAACGCAGGAGCAAATGGGAAAGAAACATAAAGCCCAAGGCTCCAAGACGAAGGAAAAGACGAAGGAGATGGCGCCTTTGTATACAGACACTACATGCAACAGGGACGCAGGAATTTCGACATGGGAAGGCATGTATAGACTGCTGGAGGAAGAAAATCCTAAAGTAATGAAGCTTGATAGCGCCGCGGGCTCACAAAACTCTTCTGAGGGATCCTTAGAGGAGCTAGCATGTTCATTTCTTCACTGAATAGCAGCTAGACCCAAAATTTTACCATATACAGATATGATCAGGTGGATACTTGACAATGCAGAGTTACAAGGTAGACAATTCAAGGTTCAGGGACATGAGCTCATAGGATCATTTGCCGCGCAAGACTTAAAGCTTATGTATCATCTTCCTGAACCTCAGACGACCTAAAATGCACAATTTGTCAAGAAATTTGCAGCAGAGAACCCAAACATGGCAGAGACCACTAAAGAATGGACCAGAAGAGAGGAGCCACTAAAAAAGGACAAAAATAGTATGTACAACACTGGTTCCCTCACCTCTTCGTATTTTTTTGTTGTGGCCATGCTTTGCAAGTTGTTTGGGATGCCAGACATAAATAAATTTTCGTCTGAATGGCTACCACTCATAGACGCTGCCACAAACGCCGATATCGTGGATTGGGCCAAGATATTTTCTGATAATCTATACACTGCTGTTATGAATTACCGGTCTAAAACGTCCTTGTCTCAAAGGGTCTATCCTCCTTTTTATCTGTCTGCTTATATTATGGATTCTATTTTCTATGTATCTAAATTCCCCACTATGGGCTGGAAATGGACTACCTAGGACCCATCACCTATTCATGTTTATCATAAAGTATTATGGGATTCCCAGTTCACCCCTCACTTCTATCAGATTTTCCACGGGCTTATCTTACCCCTATATAGGATGATGTATGATGAAGAACCCCCGAGGTGCTCACCTGAAGCGCAAATAGACATCATCCCCATCACAAGATGGTTTGGGGAAGAATGGTTCACTTATATTAGAGCATTTGGGAGCACTGTACCTCCACATGTCCTACCTCTATATGTCCCCGACAAACTTTTGGCTAGGGAAATTGCCTATTAGACTTGCTCAGAAGGCGGTCTGACCAAAGAACTAAAAGACAAGAAAAAGGCCATATGGCCTCAGTTTCCAGTAGCGTGTGGGGCCTTCTCATTGTTCAATGTAGGACACGCTTTCGCTGAAGTGGAGAATGTGACGTCCCTACAATTATTTAAATTCCCAGCTCGGCCTTTTGACCTAAATAATGTTGCCCATGATTTCATTACAAGCGTAAAAATAAAAGTATTCGTCGGAAAGAAATATTTGTTTGATGATTTGTTTCAAGGCAAAATCTCACTCCAGGAAGTTTTGCGAGAAGCTCGGTCGAGGTTGTCTCCAGATGACCTCCAAGGATTCATGTTATACAGGGAAAGAAGGTTAGCCAGTGTTCCTCTAGAGAAGCTGCGACTGCCCGCCAGAGAACCGACTCCCAGCGTCAGCCTCAGTGGAAACTCTAGTACTTCCAAATCCAAATCTAATGCAACCCAAAGAACGCCTGAATGTTCTAAAAATTCTGGAAGCAACCAAGGAAAAAGCAAAGAAACAGCTAAAGATACAGCTCAGTCAAGTGCAATGTCGCAACAACAAGTTATCGCCTCCCCGCTAAGAGATGTCCCTCCTCCCATCATTAAAGCGCCACTCGTCACAACAGAGCTAGACAAAGAATGGGAAAACTTCA
>APFE030956141.1:90427-100543 GCA_000404065.3 Pinus taeda | reverse complement strand
TTCCCTCACCTCTCCGTATTGTTTTGCTGCGGCCATGCTTTGCAGGCTGTTTGGGATGCTAGACATAAATAAATTTTCATCTGAATGGCTACCACTCATATGTGCTGTCACAAACGCCGATATCGTGGATTGGGCCAAGATATTTTTTGATAATCTATACACTGCTGTTATGAATTACCGGTCTAAAAGATCCTTGTCTCAGAGGGTCTATCCTCCTTTTTATCTGTCTGCTTATATTATGGATTCTATTTGCTATGTATCTAAATTCCCCACTATGGGTTGGAAATGGACTACCTAGGACCCGTCACCTATTCATGTTTATCATAAAGTATTATGGGATTCCCAGTTCACCCCTCACTTCTATCAGATTTTCCACGGGCTTATCTTACCCCTATATAGGATGATGTATGATGAAGAACCCCCGAGGTGCTCACCTGAAGCGCAAATAGACATCATCCCCATCACAAGATGGTTTGGGGAAGAATGGTTCACTTATATTAGAGCATTTGGGAGCACTGTACCTCCACATGTCCTACCTCTATATGTCCCCGACAAACTTTTGGCTAGGGAAATTGCCTATTAGACTTGCTCAGAAGGCGGTCTGACCAAAGAACTAAAAGACAAGAAAAAGGCCATATGGCCTCAGTTTCCAGTAGCGTGTGGGGCCTTCTCATTGTTCAATGTAGGACACGCTTTCGCTGAAGTGGAGAATGTGACGTCCCTACAATTATTTAAATTCCCAGCTCGGCCTTTTGACCTAAATAATGTTGCCCATGATTTCATTACAAGCGTAAAAATAAAAGTATTCGTCGGAAAGAAATATTTGTTTGATGATTTGTTTCAAGGCAAAATCTCACTCCAGGAAGTTTTGCGAGAAGCTCGGTCGAGGTTGTCTCCAGATGACCTCCAAGGATTCATGTTATACAGGGAAAGAAGGTTAGCCAGTGTTCCTCTAGAGAAGCTGCGACTGCCCGCCAGAGAACCGACTCCCAGCGTCAGCCTCAGTGGAAACTCTAGTACTTCCAAATCCAAATCTAATGCAACCCAAAGAACGCCTGAATGTTCTAAAAATTCTGGAAGCAACCAAGGAAAAAGCAAAGAAACAGCTAAAGATACAGCTCAGTCAAGTGCAATGTCGCAACAACAAGTTATCGCCTCCCCGCTAAGAGATGTCCCTCCTCCCATCATTAAAGCGCCACTCGTCACAACAGAGCTAGACAAAGAATGGGAAAACTTCAACGAGCTAATCAGCCTTGAAGGGCAAGCCCCAAGGACACCTGTGAACAATACACAGGTAACGCAAGAAATGGTTTTGACCATAGTTAGCAGTGTCATAGAAACGGAGCACAGTCATATCGCTCCACCTTCTGAGCTTCTACTTAGTGTAGAGGAAATTCCCCCACTGGATGTATTCTATAGTCCCCAACATAAAGCAGTTGTGAGGAGACAAAGAAAGAATAGAAAGCTAGAGAATACACTATCACAGGATGCTGAACATTTAGACGTCTTATGGAAAGACACCAACAACAACCTGACAGAAAATATCATGAAGTTGTCTCAGATCCCAGGAGCATACGCTTCTGCGACTACCGAAAAGGCATCGGAAGTTCAACAACTGTTGAGGGAACAAGAAAACCAAATACAGCTACTACAACAACAGCTACAACAAGCCAATGCTAGTATTGAAGCGTCCAAACAACTCGAGAAGTTACAAGAAGACTTTCAGCAGATGCAGATAAGCTATCAAAGAAGCCTAGACGAAAAAGGAAAGTAGTTGCAAGCTTTACAAGAAATACATAAGGATGAGCCTAAGATTGCCGAATTTGTTTCAGAATCTGCTGGCTTAAATGAGCAACTTTTGCAGCAACAAGAAGAGTTGGGATGTAAGATATCGCAGTGGAGTCACTATTGCGAGCTGAGCGATAAACTCACCAATCAAGTGGCAGACTTGCGAAGTGACTATGACCAGATTGACAGACGAGTGACAGAATATTTAGCTTGGCAGGATGGAGAGGAAGGGGAAAGAGAAAATACACACAGAATAAACGAGAGTCATAAGGAATTTCTCTTTAACAAATGGGACGATCAAATCAGGCAAGCAGAACAGGCAGCGGAGACAGCGGCAACGCAGGCAAGCGTTCTTATCGACTGTGTAAATGAGAATTTACACAGAGCCAACTTAATCGCAGAAACCACCCCGGGGTACCTACCAAATAAGTCACGACTGGAGGCAGAATGGAAGCAGAAGGTGCAGGAAAAGGGAAAAGTGATCCAGGCATTGAATAGGTTGAATTGGGAGTGTTACTCGGCATACTTAGTTAAGCCACGCAGTCAATGGATGACTGTGAAATGCATCATAAACTCAGCCGAGAAAGTAGTGCCAGCTCTCATAGATTCTGTTTTCGCAGCCCAGCTCAGTGCAGAAGTTGGTCAACCGACTCTTCTTAAGTCCATGATGAACACTTGCAGTTTTAAGGACCAAATTCAGAAGTAGCTTATATTTAGAAGTTTGTTGTTTCTTTTTATTTAGATTAGAAAAAGGACGGTCATTTGAGAACCGTATCCTAAAATTTTGTAAAAACACTATTATTAGAATTAGGAAGTAGTATTTTAACCCTTCTCATGCATTTAGAGAAGGGTCCAGAGATTTGTCAAAAACTTATCCTTGGAACATGCACTTCTGCACCCTCAGAGGACGTTTTGATGAATGGATGGATCGAGATTTATTTTTATTTTCATTTTGATATCTGCTATTGATGTTGCAGTTTTGTACTCTTGGTAGATGTTAGAACAAGTAGAGATAGATCGTTTTTGCTTGAAGCTTATGGGTAGAATTAGTCATAAATGGTACTTTTATCTCTTGGCAATTTCTGCTTATATTATTTAAGTGATTTATAGTTTTTAGTTGTTTATATGTTATTGCATGAATGTATGGGTTATCATTTGGCACTTCTGTACGGTGGAGTCATATTGTTTATGTCTAACATAGGAATAGCTTATTATGCGATATGCTGTTCACAACTGTTTTGCCTAACTTCTTATGCAAAGTGGTTTGTCTTAAATGATTTCTATTCTTATGATAGCTGAATGATCTTTATTACCAGTTATTGTTTGAAATCTCTTTAGATCACATAATAGAAGATATACATCCCGGGTTAGCATAAATTAGATGTGTTGTTTCTCATTAGATTACAATAGCATAGAGTTAGTTTAAGAATCTGAATGAGATTAGCTTTAAAGTACTCTTAGATCAACATTATTCAACTCTACACGCACACACACACCCCATATTGGGAAAATGGTCCCGTTATCCCCAGTCGAACCCGCTATACCAAACGGATAAGGAGCTGCCAACCAAGGTCTGGACCGGGTGGGTATCCCCCTTGTTGTCGACCCGATTTTCGGGGCTTCAACATATTTGGCTCTAGAAGGAGGGCCTGACTAGTGTCTTTGGAATGATTTTCAATTGTAACATTTGAATCTGGATGGCTGCTCACAAACTTCCCATTTGGAGTTGCATCCATGTTCCTACCTCTTCCAACGCTCCACCTGAAGTGGTAAGACTCTTGTCTCAGGTAAAATTCAATGGTAAGAATAACGCTTCTGATTTTAATCATGCTCTTCAGTTTATTCAAAGAGTTTCAAGTTATGATATTCAAAGAATTGATGAAGGCGTCTTATGCAAAATTTTTACTCTTACATTCACGGCGGAAGCTAGAAAATGGTGCAGAAACCTCCCAGTTGCATCGATTCACAATTGGGACCAATTCGTCGATTTTCGTTTTTGAATTTGATTGTTATGACTATGACCAGGTATATGATGAAATTGATTATCTACGGAAACAAGATGAATCTATTAGGGATTTTAATATGTGATTTCATCTTGATTGTCTAAAGTACGATCTTGAAAGTGAACTCATAGATGAAGAATCTTTAGATTATGTTGAACATTCCCTGCCTCCTATATCTAATCAAGCAGAAATTAGTTCGAGTTTTGTCTCATTTCTTTGTAATATGAACGAGAACTCCAATTTGAATATACAAATTGCTCATAGTGAAGAAAGTCCCCAAAGCCTAGGAGTTATCCATACTCTAATACAAGAAGACAAAAGCGAGAACACTGGAGGGAAGCCTTCCTTGGAACCGGGAGATGACTTTGATACAAGGTCAGATAATATCGTTGCAAGTCAACAAATGCAGATGCCAAGGTTAGAACAGCAAACTATTTCTCTTTCAAAAAGTATTAGTACACAAAGGTATGATCTAAAACCCGATGTCTATGTTGAATCTGTTGAACGAAGATTTTTTCATGATGATATTTTTAAATGCGTTGCTTCAGAATCACACTTCTCTCTTTATCCTGATGTTTTTAATGATGATAACTTTCCCCTCTCAACATTAAAGATATTTCAAAAAGCACAGAGAATAATTCAAATAAGTCATCATTAGATTTTCAAGATAAAGAGATAGCTATAGAACATCCTTTGATTGTTTCCAAGCAAGGATCACTTGAATCTCCTTGTTTGAAAATATATGACCAAAAGGAAGAATCTAGGGAAACTTGTAAAATTAGTTATGATGGTTACTTTGCCAACGATGATGTTATTGATTTATATCAAGTAACCCATCAAAGCTCAAACAATGAGAGATATTCTAATTCGGAAAACACATCATTCAGTCCTCATTTCAGAGCCAAAAACCATTCGCCTGATTTTACTGACCAAGACAATATCCCGATCTATGATTCATATCATGAAGAAACCCCCATGCCTGTTCACAATCATAATTTGTTTTCTGATTTTCAAGACCTGGCCAGTTCTTGTGAACAACAAAATATTACAAGCCAATCCCAGTTGTGCTATAACTTTATTTGTACAAATAAGCATTTTTTTCATTCTCACTTGCACTCATTTTGTACAAAATCGGATTGTGTTTTAAATTTTTAGACTTTTGATAGATTATTATGGTATGTCAAGCACGTTATCAAAGAACATCCAAAAGACGAGCTACCATTTTGGAAAGATAAACTGCATCAAGGAAGTACAAAACTTCCTCTATTACGAGATCATCAAGCTATAACAGAAATTCATCCTTATTTTTATGATCCAATAGATATCCGGTTGGAAAGAAGTTTTCTCGAGAAAGAATTTCGGACAAGATTCCAACTGAAGTTATACATTCTTATTCCTCATCCAAAATTAACAGTCCAAGAAAAGTTCTGTTCTTAACACTAACGTTGGAAAGTTACGTACGTATAGGAATAAAAATGAGTAGGTGGCTCCATTGGAAATATCATTTCACCTAGTCAAATTTTTATATATAGTTAGGATAGGTGTAGGAGTAGTTTAGTTAGGTTACTAGATTTACTTTCAATAGTTGATAGGAAAAATAAGAGAAGAGATCATCCCTATTCTCTACATAATCTTAGGGAATGTCTACCTCTCACTTTGTTAAGTATTTTTCTCCGTAAATAGAGTTTGCTTTGGTTAACAACATTTGACATTTACAAAAGACACCTTTTTCTCTATCAAGATTTTGAACTTCTGCTTCTATGAATGACAAATTTTTTGATATTTATTATCAATAGAACTTTAATCCAGATATGATACTAGTTTCAACTCCAAATTTTTTTGAAGAAAGCAATCTTAGTGAAGGAATTGTTTTACGTCAGTACAATGAAAGACATCAATAACAAAATAAGGGTCCCTGTAGAAACATCTATTTCCAAAGAAGCTCTATTATTGTCGTCCAGAACTTTCTTAAGGAAAGAAAATTGACTTCCTCCCTGCTAAAGGAAATCGCAGCATTCAGGGAAACAATCCAAAGAAACCACTTATCTCAAAGAATAAGAGGTCTCATTCACGAGCCGACTATTCATATCATAGTATTATAACTTGCTGATTTTGCCAATACTGATCCACCAAACAGGGCATTGACTCAAATGTTGCAATCAAAAGACAAGGGGTCTCATCACGAGCCAGCTTGTTCAGCAAAAGTGTAAATCAAGTGAATGACTGTGTCATAATTTGGCCACCAAACCAAGACATTGTTCTTTAGAGAATAAAAAGAAAAAGTGTCAAAATGGGTTTTTTCTCTGAAAGGTTGTAAACAACCTTAAGTAGGATAAAGGATCATTACTGGTTAATAGGTAACCCTGTCAAGGCTATGGACACTTGCTGGTAGTAGAGGCTCTACCTGCGACAAAGAAGCATATTTAAAAAGGACTGCTATACAGGGAAGACTTTATTTTAATTTTTATTTAAGACCAAGTAAGGGCTGGTGTAAACGCAAGGACAAGCTAAGGATACAAGTAATTAAAATAGAAAGGGGTTGAAACGAAATATCATTGACAGTTTGAAGTATAATATTTTTATCTTTCTATAATAAAGTTTAAGTTTTTCTGAGAAAATTTTTGTTTTCAAAAGTTTGAAAAACGTCAAGAGAAGGTCAGAGATAACTGGTTCTCCCAAGTGAATCGCCAATTGTTGTGGCCAGCAACAACCCCCCTTTTTTCATTTAAGTGTTTGTCCAAAATACTAAATGAATGGGGACCCTTAGTTTAATTTTGAGAAAAATCAAGTTTTCCTTTCTTCAAAATAAGGTTACCATCGTAAGCTTAGAGAGGTCTTTCGAATATTTTCTAACCTAAGTCTACGATAAGGTAAAGGTCTTTAAAAATTGCATTGCAAAAAAGGATAGGAAATGCCTTCATTCCCCTATAATATTGATATGCGCAAGACCCCCGTGTTAAGCCTAACATCGCATCACAGTAAAGTAATGCTCATAAGGAAAAACCACAAGATCTGCCGATCTGCGATAACACTGATCGCAACATCGCATATCGTAGAAATAAACTGGCAATACTTGACAAACATTAAACTTCTGCGACCTGCGATGTTGTGATCGCCGCGATGGCGCAATCTGCGATCTTGTGATTTACGATTGGCGTGATTTGCGATGGCACAATCTTCAATGCTACGTAAGAAAATCATGAATCATTTAATCATGAATCCTTCGGGCGCGCCATTCAAAGAAAAGCCACTTACCATAATCTGACCCCAGATCATGCGCTTTTAATGATAGTAAAGGGATTAGTTGTCAGTTATTAAATGAAATGAAGATGCGTGCTTTTGTAAAGAATTATTTCACGTAAAGTGGCATATTTGATATATCTGTTGCATTTAAAACTCTCACATCACCTTTCTCAATCAGTCATTTCCACTTTCGCTCATAATCTTGCAGGAACGAAGAAGTTAAGAGATTCAAGCGCGAACGCAGGAGCAAATGGCAAAAGAAACATAAAGCCCAAGGCTCCCGACGACGAAGGAAAAGACGAAGGAGATGGCGCCTTTTGTATACAGACACTGCATGCACAGGGACGCAAGAATTTCCCGAACATGGGAAGGCATGTATAGGCTACTGGAGGCAGAAAATCTTCCTAAAGTAAATGAAGGTTGATAGTGCCGCGGGCTCACAAAACTCTTCCGAGGCATCCTTAGAGGAGCTGGCAATGTTCCATTCTTTCACCGAATAAGCAGCCTAGACCCAAAATTTTACCGTAATACAAGATATGATCAGGTGGATACTTGACAATGCAGAGTTACGAAGGGCAGACAATTCAAGGTTCAGGGGCATGGGCTCCATAGGATCATTCGCCGCGCAAGAACTTAAAAGCTTAATGTATCATCTCCCCTGAACCTCAGACGACCTACAATGCACAATTTGTCAAGAAATTTGCAGCAGAGAACCCAAACCGGGCAGAGACCACTAAAGAATGGACCAGAAGAGAGGAGCCGCTAAAAAAGGACAAAAATGGTATGTACAGCACTGGTTCCCTCACCTCTTCGTATTGTTTTGCTGCGGCCATGCTTTGCAGGCTGTTTGGGATGCCTGACATAAATAAATTTTCGTCTGAATGGCTACCACTCATAGACGCTGCCACAAATGCCGGTATCGTGGATTGGGCCAAGATATTTTCTGATAATCTATACACTGCTGTAATGAATTACCGGTCTAAAAGATCCTTGTCTCAAAGGGTCTATCCTCCCTTTTATCTGTCTGCTTATATTATGGATTCTATTTGCTATGTATCTAAATTCCCCACTATGGGTTGGAAATGGACTACCCAAGACCCGTCAACTATTCATGTTTATCATAAATTATTATGGGATTCCTAGTTCGCCCCTCACTTCTATCATATTTGCCATGGGCTTATCTTACCCCTATATAGGATGATGTATGATGAAGAACCCCCGAGGTGCTCACCTGAAGCGCAAATAGACATCATCCCCATCACAAGATGGTTTGGGGAAGAATGGTTCACTTATATTAGAGTGTTTGGGAGCACTGTACCTCCACACGTCCTACCTCTATATGTCCCCGACAAACTTTTGGCTAGGGAAATTGCCTATCAGACCTGCTCAGAAGGCGGCCTGACCAAAGAACTAAAAGACAAGAAAAAGGCTATATGGCCTCAGTTTCCTGTAGCGTGTGGGGCCTTCTCATTGTTCGATGTAGGACATGCTTTCACCGAAGTGGAGAATGTGACGTCCCTACAGTTATTTAAATTCCCATCTCGGCCTTTTGACCTAAATAATGTTGCCCATGATTTCACTACAAGCGTAAAAATAAAAGTATTCGTCGGAAAGAAAGATTTGTTTGATGATTTGTTTCAAGGGAAAAGCTCACTCCAGGAAGTTTTGCGAGAAGCTCAGTCGAGGTTGTCTCTAGATGACCTCTAAAGATTCATGTTATACAGGGAAAGAAGGTTAGCCAGTGTCCCTCTAGAGAAGCTGCGACTGCCCGCCAGAGAACCGACTCCCAGTGTCAGCCTCAGTGTAAACTCTAGTACTTCCAAATCCAAATCTGACGCTGCCCAAAGAATGCCTGAACGTTCTAAAAAGTTTGGAAGCGACCAAGGAAAAAGCGAAGAAACAGCTAAAGATACAACTCAGTCAAGTGCAATGTCGCAACAACAAGTTATCGCCTCCCCGCTAAGAGATGTCCCTCCTCCCATCATTAAAGCACCACTCGTCACAACAGAGCTAGACAAAGAATGGGAAAACTTCAACGAGCTAATCAGCCTTGAAGGGCAAGCCCCAAGGACACCTGTGAACAATACACATGTAATGCAAGAAATGGTTTCGAACATAGTCAGCAGTGTCACAGAAACGGAGCACAGTCATATCGCTCCACCTTCTGAGCTTCTACTTAGTGTAGAGGAAATTCCCCCACTGGATGTATTCTATAGTCCCCAACATAAAGCAGTTGTGAGGAGACAAAGAAAGAAGAGAAAGCTAGAGAATACATTATCACAGGATGTTGAACATTTAGACGTCTTATGGAAAGACCCCAACAACAACCCGACAGAAAATCTCACGAAGTTGTCTCAGATCGTAGGAGCATACGCTTCTGCGACTAACGACAAGGCATCAGAAGTTCAGCAACTGTTGAGGGAACAAGAAAACCAAATATAGCTACTACAACAACAGCTACAACAAGCCAATGCTAGTATTGAAGCGTCCAAACAACTCGAGAAGCTAGAAGAAGACTTTCAGCAGATGCAGATAAGCTATCAAAGAAGCCTAGACGAAAAAGGAAAGTAGTTGCAAGCTTTACAAGAAATACATAAGGACGAGCCTAAGCTTGCCGAATTTGTTTCAGAATCTGCTGGTTTAAATGAGCAACTTCTGCAGCAATAGGAAGGGTTGGGACGTAAGATATCGCAGTGGAGTCACTATTGCGAGCTGAGCGATAAACTCACCAATCAAGTGGCGGACTTGCAAAGTGACTATGACCAGATTGACAGACGAGTGATGGAATATTTAGCTTGGCAGGATGGAGAGGAAGGGAAAAGAGAAAATGCACCCAAAATAAACGAGAGTCATAAGGAATTTCTCTTTAACAAATGGGACGATCAAATCAGGCAGGCAGAACAGGCAGTGGAGACAGCGGCAACGCAGGCAAGCATTCTTATCGACTGTGTAAATGAGAATTTACACGGGGCCAACTTAATCGCAGAAACCACCCCGGGGTACCTACCAAATAAGTCGCGACTGGAGGCAGAATGGAAGCAGAAGGCGCAGGAAAAGGGAAAAGCGATCCAGGCATTGAACA
>APFE030956141.1:21971-89464 GCA_000404065.3 Pinus taeda | reverse complement strand
TTTTAGTTGTTTATATGTTATTGCATGAATGTATGGGTTACCATTTGGCACTTCTGTACGGTGGAGTCATATTGTTTATGTCTGACATATGAATAGCTTATTATGCGATATGCTGTTCACAACTGTTTTGACTAACTTCTTATGCAAAGTGGTTTATCTTAAATGATTTCTATTCTTATGATAGCTGAATGATCTTTATTACCAGTTATTGTTTGAAATCTCTTTAGATCGCATAATAGAAGATATACATCCCGGGTTAGCATAAATTAGATGTGTTGTTTCTCATTAGATTACAATAGCATAGATTTAGTTTAAGAATCTGAATTAGATTAGCTTTAAAGTACTCTTAGATCAACATTATTCAACTCTACACACACACACACACCCTAGATCGGGAAACTGGTCCCGTTATCCCCAGTCTGACCCGCTATACCAAACGGATAAGGAGCTGCCAACCAAGGTCCGGACTGGGTGGGTATCCCCCTTATTGTCGACCCGATTGGCTTCAACAGAAGAGCACAACCAAATGAAGAGAGCTAATTTGATTAATTGCTAACAACATGTTGTACTATTCAACAACCCCCCCCATTTGTTGATTTAACACTTAATATTGTATTAATAAATGGGGACCCTTTTAAAAATTCTCCATTTTATTTTAAGCAAATAAGAGTTTGCCTTTTATGAAGCAATTGCAATAAAAGTTCAAATAAACTAAGATATCAAACCAAGTCGTTTCATAATAACACATTCTCGCTTTATCACAAATTGTAGGATCTGATAATAACAAGGATTAGTCATGAGGTAGAATCCACGAGATGCGATAAGAAAATCCCTGTAAAAGACCCATAAATAACACTTAACTTCTATAATACTTAATGCTTGAACTTTTCTTCAAAAGTCTTTATCACAATCACATTTCATTTCTTTAAAGAACACAAACATACAAACCACAAGAAAATGTGAAATGCGATGTAAAACTATTATAGAACTACATTCGGATCCAACATATCATAGTCCCACTTATCGCATATCGCAAAATATTAAAGCAACTTTGAATTTCTCTATTCATAAATCTTCGAATTGTGATTTGCAATTTGCAATATTTGCGATTCATCGTAATCGAAAAAAGTTGGTATTACATGAGCATTCAATCCAATCGGAAATATCAGTTTGAAATATGCAATGCGACATTTTGATAAGACATAAATAAAATATTGTGTAAGACTTAATGTATAGTTAATGAGATTTAAATGCATTTATTCATTTAACGGCTCGAGATGATAGAAATCTCTCTTATTTGTGTTTGAAATAAAAGCTCCGTCCTTACATGCTTTTAGATTTTACTATGCTAATTGTGCTTTCACTTGCATTTACCACTCTATATTTTTATCCTATTTTCTCCATCTGCCTGAATTACAGGAAGTTTTCGAAGAACACAACACTCACAGAAATGGTCAAGAAAGGAAAAAATAACGCAAAGGATGCTATCCCTGAGAAATCAGAAATGCTACTACTATTCTCTGATACCACTTGTAACAAACATGGCGGAACTATGACTTGGGAAGCGATGTACAATTTACTAGAGAGAGAAAACCCAAGGCCCTTGGAGGTTAAGGCAACAACGGATTCCATGACTTCATCCGATGCTTCTTACTTCGAAGCAGCATGCTCTTTTCTACAAAGGATCGCTGCAAGACCAAAAATATTACCATACATAGATATGGTAAGATGGGTTATTGATGAAGTGGATGTTTTAGATAGAACATCTAGAAACTCCAGGAAAGACATTATGGGATCATTCAAAACAAACAATTTGAGACAAATGTACCATCTATTGTAGCCATAGAAGATCTATGACAAAGATTTTATCGAGAATTTTTCCAAAGAGAATGAAGATCCAATGGACATTATGTAGAATTGGAGGTCTGGCTCCAACAAGCTTAAACGAGAGAAAATTGGTATGTACACCATCGAACCTTTGTTAGCCCCATACAATTTTGCAGCTGCAATGTTGTGTAGGCTATTTTGAAAAGTTGATACCACCAAATTCTTCATTGAATGGGTTCCCTTCATTGATGCAATTGTAAATGCTACCATTTTGAAATGGTGTGCCATTTTTCGGATAACCTAGCCATGGCCATTATAGAATGCATGCATAATAGAACTGTCTCCACTCGGGTTATCCCTCCCTTTTACATGAGTTCTTATGTCATGGATGCTATATGATTTTGCTCGTTTTTCAAACATGGGCTAGAAATGGACTTTAAAATATCCTGCACCCATCCATGTTTATCATAAAATACCGTGGGAATCACAGTTTGGCTCCCAATTTTATAAGATTTGTCATGGTGTCATGTTACCTATTTATCAGGCCATTTTTGATAAGAAAGCCCCTAGGCTTTTAGAGGAAGAAAAGATAGAAATCTTGCTGGTGGCAATAGGGTTTGGTGAGGAATGGTTCACTTATATCAGATTTTTTGATAGTATAACTTCTCCCCATGTTCTCCCATACTATGTTTCGGATAAACTATTGGCATGAGAAATAGCTTATTAGACAGTGGGTGATGGAATCACCAAAAACCTTAAGGAGCAGAAGAAAGCCATTTGGCCAACCTTCCCATTATAATGTGGCACTTTCATGCTCCATGATCTCGTGCATGCATATAAAGAAATATAGAACATCACGACCCTAAACCTAGCTACCATGCTAGGTAGACAATATGACCCCAATCAAGTTGCCAAGAATATCACTGCCATGGTCAAAGTCAGGCAATTTAGTCACGAGGAAGATCCTTTTGATGATTTATTTGAGCAAGCCGAGATATTTTCACAAGTTTTTCACTTAGCATCACTAAATCTAGACCCATAGGACCTCAAAGAATTCCACATATATAGAAACAAAAGGCTCAAACAAGTGCCTTTGGACCTATTACAAATTGAAGAAGTAAGAGAACCTACTCCTAGCGTAAGCCTAAAGAAGAGTTCTAAGCACAATTTTGATGAAGAATCACAAGAGAAGTCAGCTCAGGGTTCTGAAGGCTTTGAACATAAATATGAGAATAAAGAAGGAAGCCCCAAGGTAGACCCTAAATAAGATACAAAATAATATCGTGAAGAAATGACTGAGAAGGTCTCAACTAAACAAGGCATGGAGACTAGTCCCCTATAGGTTGAAATAGAAAGACCCCAATCATCAATCTCAAACAAGAGTGAGAGAAATTTAATAAAAAGCTCCAAACAGAGACTGCTCTTGAAGGAGTGTCTGGATTCCAAACTCCACATCACACCCAACAGATTGTAAATCCAAAAGCCATAATACAAGAAATTGTAACTACTCAAGACATTGAAGTCATCCCAGCACATGCAACTTCTGAAATTGTTTTGAAGGTTGAAGAAATACTGCCCTTAGATATACTCTACAGTCCTACACATAAGGA
The DNA here is from genome assembly GCA_000404065.3 of Pinus taeda. Taxonomy (NCBI): domain Eukaryota; kingdom Viridiplantae; phylum Streptophyta; class Pinopsida; order Pinales; family Pinaceae; genus Pinus; species Pinus taeda. Next base: position 86,027 of record APFE030956141.1, on the reverse strand, counting down.
TGTAGTAAAAAGGTAGAGAAAGAAAATAAAATTAGATGTATCGGCAACAACAATTCTTGAAAGTGAGCCAATGGAGATAGTGTGGAGAGACGCCCCAATGGATCCATCAGAAAACCTCACAACGGTATCATAATATGTTGGAGCTTATGCAACTACAACAATTGATAAGGCAACAGAGGTTCAACTGTTACTGAAGGAAAATGAAGAAAGAGTTCAATTACTTGAACAACAATTCGAGCAAGAAAGACAAAGCACTAGTAGGTAGGCATAAATACAACTAGCACAACTTCAACAAAATTTTGAGCAAATGACAGTACAACATCAGACAGACATGGCAATGAAGAACACACAAATTCACCAAATGCAAGCTATATTGGACAAATTCAAAGGTAATCCTCAAGTAGATGAATTTATCAAAGAGATGCTTGAGTTGAATTCTCTTTTGGTACAACAACAGGAAATATTCTGTCAAATAATTTCAATGATCAAAACTTACTGTGAATCAAGTGACAAATTAAACAATCAAGTGATTGATCAAAGATTAGAATATGAAGAGCTAAACAAAATAATAATAGAATTCATTTCTTAGCCAGATTCTGAAGAAGGCAAGAAGGCCGATCTGCAAAAGATCGAGGAGTCCCACAAAGACATCTTATTTATGGATTGGGATGTACAGTTAAAACAAACAGAGAGGACAACAACAAGAGCAACCAGTACGACAAACAACATCATTGAGGCTGTCAATGAAAATCTCTACACTGCCAATCTTATCAAAGAATGCAGTCTAGAAGCTCTCCTAGATGTTAAAAGGTTGGAAGAATGGTGAAAAGAAACTACCCAAAAAATGTAGAAGCAATCAAGAAACTGTCTAAGCTTGATTGGGAAACATATTGGTGGTTTCTGGTAAAACCACATAGTCATTGGATGACTCTACGCTATTTAACTAATTCTGCTCAAAAGATGGTGCCACCTCTAACTGATGCTGTATTCACAGGGAAATTGAGATCCAAAATTGGCCAACCTCCCCATATTAAGCCAATGATAGACATTTGTGAGCTCAAGGACCGAATGGACGATTTGGACCATTCAATTTGCAAAATCTTGTCATCATTTATTTTTATTTTTAGTTTTTTGTTTCACTTATTCTGAGGAAGGTTGTTTGAAACCTCCTCAGCTTTTTATCTAATAATCAATTTTTGAGGCATGTATTATAATATTTAAACCCCTCTCATGCATTTATAGAGGGGTCCAAGATTTTATCAAAAACACTTTTACACTTCTGTATTTTTGTGAAGATTTTGATGAAATTATTGGAACATGATCTATTTTTTTTTAATATTGAAGCATACTCTACTAAAATTGCACTTTTGTACTCTTAGAGTGTATTTGATTGGATGAAAGTGGATCAATATTGTTGAGCCCATGAGCAGGACCTTTCATATATGGTAATTTTATCTTATGATCGTGTTTTATTTATACATTAGCAATACTCTTTTTTTGATTGTCTTATGTATGAAAATTGCGGCTTCAACATTTTGGCGCTAGAAGGAGGGCTTGACTGTGAATGGAAAGAAAATCTAAATAAGAAAGCCATTCTGAGAGTAAAACTCCCTCACCATCACCTCCAACTTCTCGGTCACATTCCAAATCCCCAAATCATAAATGTGAAGTTGTAAAAAAATCTTTACAATCCCCTAGTGTTTATCCAAGGAAATCAAATAAACCTACTTCTGTAGAACCTCCCGAAGTTCAGCCTTTAATTCACAAGTTACAAGGTATTTCTCTATCTCAAGAAGAATATGAATTATCTCAAGCCAATGTTTCTTCACATTTTCCTTCCTCTTGAAGATTTACTAGATCACAGAGTGAAAAATTTGGAATTCTTCCATTTGAATTTCCTCTACCTCCTCCTTGAAGGAAAACTAAGAAATTAGGGTTTGAAACTGATAGTGAGATTATTTCATCATCACCAAAAACTCCCTCATTCATTTCATCAGCTTCATCACAAACTCAATCATCCACCTCACCATCCCAGATCATGATTTACACTAGTACAAGAACACAATATTCCTCTATCCAATCATCTTCAACCACTGGTGCATCTTCTTCCACACATATACCCATAATGGCTCAAAGACCATGGATAAATCCAGGGTTCGTTCAAATGGCAGGACCATTGCACCCATTACTTGCTTATCCATTGAAATGGTTACTGAAATTCAATCCCGATGATGGTCTTCCTACCAAAGAACACATGAACTTTTGTCCATAAATCTAAATGGAGTTGTAGAAGAAGACACAATTGTACGATTATTCCCTTATACTTTACAAGGATCAGCAGGATCCTCATAATTTTCATTACCATTTGGTGCCATTCATAGTTGGAATGTATTTCAGGAATAGTTCCTAACCAAGTTTGGTGATGACCATTCGACACCTACTCTTCTTAATGATATCTCCAACTTGAAAGATGAATCTAAAGAGCCAGTTAAGGAATTAAATTCCCATTTTAACAAATTATTAAACAAAATTCAAGTGGCATCCAGGCCAAGCACCGAAGTTCAAAATGAATGTTACATTTCTGCTCTTCCTTCAAATGTAGCTATTTTTGTCGATAGAGATGCCAAACCAACTTTGGCTGAAAACATGAAAGAAGCCATAGCTGTCGAAAAATGAATTTTAGCCTTAGAAAAGAAGAATGCATTAGAATAAATAAAATCCAAAAAGGTCACCTTTAGGGACGAATCGAAGAAGAAAGAACCTAAAGATACTTTCAATCTTGAAGTTTTGCAAAAGGTACTTAAAACTATGCCCAATGGAATGGTCAACATTAGAAAGCAGGTAGCTGAGACCTCTTCTAAGAAATATTTTAAACCTTACAAAAGAAATCCCCCCTCTGATCCTAAACCTCCAAATACAATATCTAATGTTGCATCAGATGTGGATGAAGAAGGAGTATCAACAACAGAAGAACAAACCGACGACGAAGATATAGTTGAAGTACAAGGAATGTGGGATTTCATTCTGTAGGTTTTAACCCCATATAGAAATTACTTGCATACGAATTATAAAATACAAAAAATAAACAATGTGTGAGCATAACACATAAAACACATATATACAGAGATTTTCCCTTGGATCCAAAAACTGAGACTACCAGATTGATTTTTCATTATTTTCCTTTCAATGTTACACTACACATATATAAATTCCGAAGCATCCAATACCATGGACTGAAAACAATTGCGCCCAAAACCATGTGCGAAAACTATGCACAAAACCATAGGTAGGTTTTCCCCACCTAATATAGGGTCCATTTTTTTTTCCTCGAGGCGCTGCCCGAGACCCCATAGAGGGGGGCTACTCGCCCCTCTCAAAACTTGTGGGCGGGGGGGTTGCTGCCCCCCTTGTGACCCCCCTGGCTATGCAATTAGCGCAACGAAGAGGGGGCTCTTCCCCCCCTCTAACCCCTAGTAAACTAGGCAGGCTAGTCGTGGAAAGAATATAACACAACCCAACACATTCTTCCTATGTCATATAATTAAGAATTAAAAGAAGATTTACCTGTCACCACCAGAAGCAAGAGCACTATTGATTTTTCACAAACAAATCAAAAATAGAAATCATCAACTCCTACTCTCAAAGATAAAGAAATAGGTAAGAAATTTTCTCCCAAATCTGCTCAAACGTCTCCTCCTCAATCCAATTATTCACCTCCAGGCAAAACCTTGCTAGTATCTGATGAGATGGAATACGACATCATTGAAGACATGAAGAAGACTAGAGCTAATATCATGTTCCATGAACTTAGCAAGCTAATACATCAACAAAAGTTATTGCTCAAAGAATTAAAAGTAGTCCCCAATTCTCCTCTTCCTGCTGCTGTAATTTGTCAAGTTGATCAAGAAATGGGTAGGCCTCCTAGTACTTCATCAGATAAAATGTGTTCAATGAATGTTGCTTTAATTGGTAGTAGATCTAAATCCCATAATCCTCCTTTTCTTTTGACTTTTGAACTCTTTAATAAGAATTTTCACAATTGTTTAGTTGACTCTAGAGCCTCATCCAACATTTTACCAAAAACGTTTGTGCAAAATTTAATGTTGAACCCCAAAAATATGTTGTTCACATTGTACAGTTAGATCGATCTCAAGTCGAAGTCATAGGAGAAATCAATCAGGGTACCATTAGACTCTCATCAAACCCGAAATTATGTCAAGTGTTTGATGTTGTTGTGGCAGATATTCCTGAATTCTATGGCTTGATCCTTAGTAGAGATTGGTCCAAAAAGCTTCATGGCTATTTCACAACAGACTGGTCCCATATGTGGCTTCCTTATAATGGTAAGCCAAATCAAATAAGGGTTGACTGTGAAAAACATCTAAAGTAGATCGTCACTGATATGCAAGGAGAAAATGAGCCCGTCACACACAATTGTAATATCATTGAAAATTATTCATTCGAATCATTTTTAGGAAATTTTAATGCCCATACTTCACCCTTTTTGGAAAATTCCATTACATCACAAATTGAAAATTATTCGCAAACATATTCTTCTAAATGTATCAATTTTGTAGATAAACCTATAGTCAATTCTTTATTTTGGAAATTATTTTTTGGAAATTATTTTTTGATGGATCTAAATCTAATGATGGAGCTGAGGAAGGTTGCATATTGGTTAGCCCTGAAGGAGAAAAAACTATTTTAGCACGCAAACTTGAATTTGAATGCACAAATAATACTGCCGAATATGAAGCATTAGTTCAAGGATTGTATAAAGCCATAAGCCTTGATATCAAATACCTTCAAGAATTTGGAGATTCAGAAATTGTAATCAAATATGTGAGGAATACTATTCATTGTCTTTCTAGACATTTGAAACATTATCAATCATTAGTCCAGGACGTCACCTCACATTTCCTAGAATTTAACATTTCCCCATTCCAAGACTTCAAAATGCAAGTGGAAATCTTTTGGCTAAGGTTGCATCCAAGCTCATAACACTAGGAGATTACAGTCCTGATCGATTTTCTATAGAATTAATTTTAGACCTTCTATTCTCGATAACATCAACAATTGGCAAGTTTTTAATAACGATCTGGATTTCATAAATTTTCTAACATTTTAAGGCTCATATGATGACCAGATAATAGATGAAGACCAACACGATAGCCAGCTTATGCAAAAAACAAGTGTAAATCCCATAACTAAATTTGTAGTTAAGCTGGAAGATCTATATGATCTTAAGGACAGATTCAAGAAGCCAGCTAACTCAAAGCTTCAAATTTCAACATTGAGGCTTGAATTAGTAAACCTTGGAACTGATGTTAAACCACAAAATATTAATCTAGGTTTTGGTCTTACACCTGATTAAAGATTAGCCTTCATTCATTTGTTGAAAAGATATATATATATATATATTATATATATATTGCATGGAATTATGAGGATCTTAAGACATATGATACTTTCATTATTCAACATACCATTCCTATGATATTCGATGAAAATCTTGTACAACAAAAGTTGAGAAACATTCACCCAAACATAGAAAATCAAATCAAATCTAAATTAAATAAACTTCTCAAAGCCAAAGTAATTTTTCTTGTCAGACATTCAAGGTGGGTTTCTAACTTAGTTCCAGTCAGGAAAAATAATGGCGATATTCGAATTTGTATAGACTTTCATAATCTCAACATAGATTGTCAGGAGGACAACTTTCCAGTGCCTCCTATGGAACAGATACTACAGTTAGTTGCAGGCTCAGAGTTAATGTCTTTTCTGGATGAATTTTTTAGGTTATAATCAAATTCTCTTACATCTAGATGGTCGATTAAAGACCAAATTTAGAACCAAATAGGGAACATACACATATCAAAAGATGCCATTTGGATTAATCAATGTTGGTGCAAAAATTCAGAGAGCGATGGATATAGCTTTCAAAGGTTTGGTGAATAAAACAGTGGTCATTTATTTAGATGATATAACTGTATGTTCAAAGAAGTGCAATAATCATTTAAAGGACTTAAGGAAAATCTTTGAACGTCGTAAAAGATATGGAATTTATCTAAATCCAAAGAAATCTTCCTTTGCTTTAAGTGAAGGTAAACTCATTGGATTTATTGTATCTAAGGATGGCATTCACATAGATCCAGATAAGATAAGCGAAATTTATGAAATCTCTTTGCCTCATAACAAAAAATCCATGCAATCTTTCCTAGGTCAGATAAATTTTGTCAAAATATTTGTCCCTGACTTTTCACGAATTGTTTTACCCTTCCAATCTATGATCAAGGAAAATTTTGTTTTTAAATGGGGACATACTAAGCATGAAGCTTTCAATCTTATCAAACAAGCTATTATAAATGCTCCCTTCTTAGAAACTCTGATTTTTTCTAATCATTTTATTTTATATACTTTTTCTTTTGAAACATCATATGCAACTATCTTGACTCAAGTCAATGATGAGAAAGTTGAAGCACCAATTTCTTTCTTTAGCTCCAATTTGCAAGGTGCTCAATTGAATAATTCAGATGTTGAAAATAAGGCTTTTGGTGTTTTCAAATCAATAAAAAATTTCATACATTTTCTTCTTAAAACTCACAATAAAGTAATAATTCCATTCTCATGAGTGAGAAATTAACTAATGTAAGGATAATTAGGTGAGAAAAGAGAAAATTGAGTAACAACAGTGCAAGAATATGACATTGAAAATAGACCAACTAAAATTGTTAGAGGTCAAGGTTTCTGCAGAATGTTAGCTGGAGCATCCAACCTACCAGCACCAGAAGTTTTAGGTGATGATATACAAATATGTGAGGTAAGCCTCAACGATACTGAATCTAAATATGCTGACATCACCTTTTATTTGAAAAATGGATATGCCCCTATGCAACTTAGTTACAAAAGAAAAAAGGGCTTTGAGACTAAAAGCTAAGCAATATGAAATCATCAATGATGTTTTGTTTAGGAAGAATTATGATTCTATTTTACTTAGGTGCCTTGAAAAATCTGAGGCAGAAAAGGTTCTGCAGGAACTCCATGATGGACTAGCTGGTGGACATCTTGGAGGAGACACAACAACACATAAAATCTTGCATGTTGGCTATTATTGGCTAGCGTTATTCAAAGATGCACACGAATATGTAAGGAAGTGAAAAATTTGTTAAACAACTACTGAAAGACAAAGGAAATCGACATTGCCATTACAATAAACTATTTGAGTAATGGGGACTGGACATAATAGGTGATGCGACATTTTGATAAGACATAAAGAAAATATTTTGTAAGCCTTAAAAGAATTTATTCTTTTAACGGCTCAAGATAATAGATATCCTTCTTATCCATGTTTAAAATAAAAGCTCCATCCTTATGTTCTTTCAGAATTTACTGTGCTAATCGTGATTTCACTTGCATTTACTGCTCTGCGTTTTTATCTAGTTTTCTCCATCTTCCTGAATTACAGGAAGTTTTTGAAGAACAAAACACTCACAAAAATGGTCAAGAAAGGGAAAAAGACTGTAGAGGATGCTACCATTGAGAAGTCAGAAATGCTACCACTATTCTCTGATACCACTTGTAATAAAGATGGTGGAACTATAACTTGGGAAGCGATGTACAATTTACTAGAGAGAGAAAACCCAAGGACCTAGAGGTTAAGACAACAATAGATGCCACGACTTCATCTGATGCTTCTTACTTCGAAGTAGCAAGCTCTTTTCTACACAGGATCACTGAAAAACCAAAAATCTTACCATACACAGATATGGTAAGATGGATTATGGATGAAGTGGATGTTTTGGATAGAACGTTCAGAAACTCCAGGCAAGACGTTATGGGACCATTCAAAACAGACAATTTGAGCCAAATGTACCACCTGTCGTAGCCATAGAAGATTTATGACAAAGCTTTTATCGAGCATTTTTCCAAAGAGAATGAAGATCCAATGGATGTTATGCAGAATTGGAGGTCTAGCTCCAACAAGCTTAGATGAGAGAAAACTGGTATGTACCCCATCACATCTCTGTCAGCCCCATACAATTTTGTAGCTGCAATGCTGTATAGGCTATTCAGAAAAGATGATATCACCAAATTTTCCATTGAATGGATTCCCTTGATTGATGCAATTGTAAATTATACCATTTTGAACGGGAGTGCCATTTTATCAAATAACCTAGCCATGTCCATTAGAGAATACATGCATAATAGAACTGTCTCCACTTGGGTTATCCCTCCCTTTTACATGAGTGCTTATGTCATTGATGCTATATGTTTTTGCTCACATTTTCCAAACATAGGCTGAAAATGGACTTTAAAAGATCCTACACCCATCCATGTTTATCATAAAATACTGTGGGAATCATTGTTTGGCTCCCATTTTTATAAGATTTGTCATGGCATCATGTTACCTATTTATCAGACCATTTTTGATAAGAAAGCCCCCAATATTTTAGAGGAAGCAAAGATAGACATCTTGTCAGTGGCAAGATGAATTGGTGAGGAATGGTTCACTTATATCAGAGTTTTCGGGAGTATAACTACTCCCCATGTTCTCCCATACTATGTTCCAGATAAACTATTGGCACGAGAAATAGCTTCTCAGACAGTGGGTGATGGAATCACCAAAACCCTTAAGGAGCATAAGAAAGCCATTTGGCCAACCTTCCCATTACAATGTGGCACTTTCACATTGCATGATCTCAGGCATGCATCTAAATAAATATAGAACATCACAGCCCTAAACCTAGCTACCATGCCAGGTAGATAATATGACCCCAACCATGTTGCCAAGAATTTTACTGCCATGGTCAAAGTCCGGTAATTTAGTCATGAGGAAGATCCTTTTGATGATTTATTTGAGCAAGCTGAGAGATTTTTCACTTAGCGTCACCAAAGCTAGACCTATAGGTCCTCAGAGAATTCCACATATACAGAAATAAAAGGCTCGAACAAGTCCCTTTAGACCTATTTCAAATTGAAGAAGTAAGAGAACCTACTCCCAGTGTAAGTTTGAAGAATCACAAGAGAAGTCAGCTCAAGGTTCTGAAGACTCTGAACATGAATATGAGAATAAAGAAGGAAGCCCCGAGGCAGACCCTGAACAAGATACAGAAGAAGATCATGAAGAAACAATCGAGAAGGTCTCAACTGAACAAGGCATGGAGACTAATCCCCTACAGGTTGAAATAGAAAAGACCCCAGTCATCAATCTGGAACAGGAGTGGGAGCGATTTAATAAAAATCTCCAAACAGAGGTTTTTCTTGAAGGAACGTTTGGATTCTAGAATCCATAGCACATTCAATAGGTTGTAAATCCTGAAGCCACAATACAAGAAATTGTAACTACTCAATATATTGAAGTCATCCCGGCACATCCAACTTCTGAAATTGTTTTGAAGGTTGAAGAAATACCACCCTTAGATATATTCTATAGTCCTACACATAAGGCTGTAGTAAAAAGGCGGAGAAAGAAAATAAAATTAGATGTATTGGCAACAATAATTCTTGAATGCTAGCCAATGGAGATAGTGTAGACAAACACCCCCATGGATCCATCAGAAAACCTCACAAAGATATCACAATATGCAGGATCTTATGCAACTGCAACAATTGATAAGGCAGCAGAGGTTCTACCGTTACTGAAGGAAAAGGAAGAAAGAGTTCAATTACTCGAACAACAACTTGAGCAAGAAAGACAAAGCACCAATAGGTAGGCCGAAATACAACTGGCACTTGAGTTAAATTATATTTTGGTACAACCGTAGGAAATATTCTGTCATATAATTTCAATGATCAAACCTTACTGTGAATCAAGTGACAAATTAAACAATCAAGTGATTGATCAAAGATTATAATATGAAGATATAAACAAAAGAATAACATAATTAATTTCTTGACCAGAATCTGAAGAAGTCAAGAAGGCAGATCTACCAAAGATCGAGGAGTCCCATAAAGACATCTTATTTACTGATTGGGATGTATAGTTAAAACAAACAGAGAGGGCAACAACAAGAGAAACTAGTACGGAAAAAACATCATTGAGGCTGTTATTGAAAATATACACACTACAAATCTTATCAGAGAAAGTAGTCCAGAAGCTCTCTCGGACATTAAATAGTTGGAAGAACGGTGGAAAGAAACTTCCCAAACAAATGCAGAAGAAATAAAGCAACTGGTCTAAGCTCGATTGGGAAACATACTGGCCTTTTCTGGTAAAACCACATAGTCATTGGATGACTGTATGTTGTTTAACTAATTCTGCTCAGAAGATGGTGCCACCTCTCACTCATGTTGTATTCACGGGGAAATTAAGTTCCAAAATTGGACAACCTTCCCAGGTTAAGCCAATGATAGACATTTGTGAGCTCAATGACCGAATGGCCGAATAGGACCATTCAATTTGCAAAATCTTGTCATCATTTATTTTTATTTTTAGTTTTTTGTCTCACTTGTTTTGAGGAAGGTTGTTTGAAACCTCCTTAGCTTTTAATGTAATAATCTATTTTTGAGGCATGCATTATAGTATTTAAACCCCTCTCATGCATTTAGAAAGGGGTCCAGGATTTTATCAAAAACACTTTACAAGACATTACACTTCTGTATTTTTGTGAAGGTTTTGATGAAATAATTGGAACATGATATTTTTTTTTTTGAATATCAAATCATACTCTATTGAAATTGCACTTCTATACTCTTAGAGTGTATTTGATTGGATGAAAGTGGATCAATATTCATGAGCCCATGAGCAGGACCTTTCATACATGGTACTTTTATCTTATGACCGTGCTTTATTTATGCATTAGCAATACTGTTTCTTTGATTGTCTTATATATGAAAATCTGAGTTATAGTTCTACATTATTTCACTTTTGTGTGATGTTTCAGCTCTGATTCCTTATTGAATACATGAACAATTACTATATGCAATAAAGTTTTCTCAATTGTTTTGACTATCTATTTAGCCAAAACAATTATCATTCACTATTTCATTTCTTTTAGTAGTTGAATAATCTTTATTACTAGTTACTTTGAGACATCTTTGTAGATCGCATATCTTAGTTTATTCCTGAGTATATTTACAGTAAGATAATGTTAGAATAAAATAGATGCATATTTTTATTATTTGTATTAGATCCTTATTAGTTGAATCCTTCTTCGTTATATCTTCTATCACCCCAACAACATTACCAAATCAATCCTCACTGGGAAACTGGTCCCATTATTCCCAGTCGAAGCCACTATACCAAACATAAAAGGAGCTACTTTTAAGGTCCAGACTAGGTGGTTATCCCCCATGTTGTTGCAAAAAATCTCGAGGCTTCAACACAATGAGAATAAGGTTCAATTGTGCAACCAGATATTTACGTTGTGACCAGAGGAGGGAAAATATATGGGGATGATATTGGAACTTTTGAGCAACTAGCTTTCATAAGGCTAGCATCACCAAAAAGGCCCTATGATCCCAATCAACATAAATAATATTATCGAGATGCAATTGAACTATTATGGAAATTAGTTTATTCTAAAGGTCCCTGATTTGAGAAACAAGAACAAGTACATATTAAAAATCCTAGACCATCACAAGAGATATCCCAACCAATCTTATAATGGCTTAAGTTATTTTTGCAGATTATGAATGATGAGTAATTAACTAGTCAGTTGAGAAATAAATTAAAAGCCATTGTGAAGGAAGATCCATTCTTGGAAAATACTATTTCTTCTAATCTTCCTGAAAGGCATTCTAGACGGATCCGACGAAATAAGAAGAGAACAAGAAGATAATTCCATGTTGATGCTCAGATTGCTGGACATTAGATAAAGGACTCTATGTTAGATCTTGGCTTAGATTTTAACAATTTTCCAAGAAAAAATTGGGAAGCACTTGGGAAACCCAGATTAGTCTTTTTATTAGTTCAACTATGGATGGAAAACCAATATTTCATTCTACCTATTGGGATATTAGAAGCCATTGAGGTTGATATTGTAGGTGTTAAGAGTTATGGATATTTTGAAGTAATAGACAATATGGGTGACAAATATCCGTACATATCCTTATTGGGAACTGATTAGGCATTTGAAAACTATGTAGTTATTGATCTAAAATGGGAAAACATGACCTTCGAAGTTGACAGAGTTCGGTTCATACAGTCGATGGATCCATACCAAGGCCCAAGATTTACCAAACCTGTAGATGATGTTGAAGAACCTAATTTGTTAGATCAATTATATTAACTCACTACTCGGAAAAGGGAGGACTACATTAACCTGACGGATTCCAGATCCATTAGTTGGAGAAGTGTTGAAAGTATATAGGTGGGTTAGATGTTACGATGGATGATTGGTGGTAGTGAGATTACGAGCTTCATTCATGACACTGTGCAACTTTCAGATGCCTTCACTAGAACGTAATTATCCTATTTTCAATGGTACTGAACTTGTTCTCAATTTTATCCTAGAAGTTGATTCCCAAATAGAGAGGGCCAAAAGATCTTCTTGATGAATGTTGCCTTGCAAGCAACCCCCGTGAGATGGTGGGAATCCCATTATGACTAATCTCATGATTATGATACTATTAAGATTGCTATGATACATAGATTCTCAACTCCAGAGAATACCTTCAAGAAGATTCATATTTATGATGGATGCACAAGCCCACAAAAGCATGTACAAAATTATTGTTCCATCTAGATAGACATTGGCTTACCAGTTGTGATGTGGACACATCAATTTATTCATATATTGGGCACTATTCCATGAGATTGTTATTTGAAGAAGGAATTGAAGAGACAAATAATGGATTGGATTATAATGAATAATCAATTCTACAAGTTTTATTTTATTTTACGACACTAACAAAATGATAACCGAAGCTCTAAAATCTATTAAAGGGTGTTATTCCTATTTGGAAATGCTTTGGCAAAATGAAACATATACAGATATTTTGAACATAAATTTGATTAGGGCTTCCATCAAGCTGTAACTTGTGAGAAAATTAACAAAGAAATTGATGATGATTTATAGGAATTAAGGCACTTTTCCTTTAAAGAATTCGAAGGAGAGAGGGGGATAAAGGAATATCTCGTTACCAACGCATCACATTTGTAGCCACTCAAGTTGAAAAAGCTAAATATTGGGACCGAAGAGAAACCTAAACTTGACTCCATTGGTGATATTGGGACAAGAAGACTACTAAAGAAATTTTTGATCTGCTCAAGGAATATGAAGATTTATTCCCTGCTTTAGTATCTGAATTAAAAGGCATCAAAGGAGATTTGGGGGAGATGGATATAGCTTTGGAACTAAATGAAAAACCAATCAAGCATCAACCTTATAGGTTAAATCAAAGAGTCAAATAAAAGGTAAAGAATGAGATTGAAAAAACGCTGGTTGCAGGACTTATCTTTCCAGTCAATGAGGATGAATGGATCAGTCCAATTATCATCCAATATAAGAAAGATTCCTAGGATCTTAGGGTGTGTGTTGATTAAAGAAACCTGGACAATGTTTGTGTACATGGTTCATTCCCCACTCCTTTCAGTGATGAAGTCTTGGATTATGTTGCAGGCAATGAGGCTTATTCTTTCACTGACAGTTTTTTCTAGTTATCACCAAGTCAGGATTGTAGAAGAAGACAAAAGGAAAACTAAGTTCACAATCGAATGGGGTTATTATGATTACAATGTCATCCAATTCAGTTTGAAGAACACTCATGTTGTATTCTAAATAATTGTGATAGATTCCTTCCGAGATTACATTAAAAAATTTCTTGAGGTTTACATGGATGACTGGAAAATCTAGAGTTTGTTGAAGAAACATGATATTTTTCTTCAAGTCATGGTCAATAGTGCATACAAATTCAAATCTCTCTAAATTTGAAGAAATGCATTTTTGCTGTCTCTTTTGGAATCTTGTTGGGTCACATAGTGTGCAAGGAAGGAATATGTGTGGACCGTGCTAAAGTTTCCATAACAATGAATATGCCACCACCAACTATTGTGAAGCAGTTGCGGTTGAATCTGGGACACACTAGCTATTATCACATGTTCATACGAAATTATGCTTTAATCATTGCACCACTGGAGAATATTTTAAGGAAATATGAACAATTTATTTGGTCTGCTGAATGTGATTATGCATTTGAAACCCTCAAAGAGAAACCTGCAAGCGCACCCATTTTGGTTTATCTCAATGGGAATAAAAAATTCCATGTGCATATAGATGCATATGGGATTTCATTGGGGGCTATTTTGATGCAAATGACCGAAGGTAAATTAGACCATCCCATTTATTTTTTCTAGTAGAAAAATTTCTACCACAGATAAGAATTACACAACTATAGAAATGGAAGCTCTTGCTATGGTGTATTCACGCTAGAAGTTTCGACATTACCTATTAGGGGGCCCATTTATATTTTTTGTAGACCATTCTGCTCTAAATTACTCGGTTAATAAAACTGTGCTTGAAGGGAGAATATGTTGTTGGATTATGCTATTCCAGGAATTTACCTTTGAAGTCATTGTCAAGCCGAGAAGATTGAATGTATCTCTAGATCATTTATCTCGCCTTGAATCAGGAGAATCAAGAGGCTTAGTTGACGATCAGTTGCCTGATGCACAATTATTTCGAATTGAAGCATTTCTTGATTACTTGGAGGATATTGCATTATTCCTCACAATAGGTAAGTGTTCTGATGAATATACATTCACTAAAAGGTGGCATATGGTTTCTCATTCCACTAACTATCAATTGATTTTGGAACAGTTATATAAAATGGGGCTTGATAATATTCTGGGAAAATGTTTATTGGATCATGAAAGGATAATGTTCTATGGGAATGTCATGTAGGAGTCGCAGGATGTCGTGTTAGAGGAAAAGCTGCTACTTGGAAGGTATTACAAGCTGGTCTTTGGTGGCCAACCTTATTCAAGGATGCGAAGGAATATGCAAAGCAGTGTGATGTTTTCCAACAGGTTGGTCGACCGTCTTGACAGTATGAACTACCTATACATCCAGTTAGGGAACTCGAGGCATTCAAAAAATGGGCATTTGATTTTATTGGACCAATCAATCCACCTACTCGTCATTTCCATGACAGATATATCATTACCATAACAAATTATTTGACACGTTGGGCATAGGTGGCTCCTGTTAAAGATTGCACCAATAACACATTTGCACTATTCATCTCTGAGAATATAGTTAACAAGTTTGGCTATCCCAGAAGCCTTACTAGTGATCAAGGTTCTCACTTCATTAATGAGATGGTTCAAATGCTACTAGAAAACTTCATGATCCAGCATCACAAGATCAACCCTTATCAACGTCAAGAAAATGGAACCGTTGAGGATTTTAATAAGAGCTTGGAGAAGGGTCTTATGAAAATCAGTTCTACAAATAGGGATGATTGGGATGAAAGTATTCCATCAACGTTATGGTATTACCACACTATAGCTAAGCGACTGCATAAATATACACCTTTTAAGTTGGTATACGAAAGGGAAACAATGGTTCCAACAAAATTTATAGTCCCTAATCTCTTTATTTCTCATGCTACTAAGATGTGAGAAGACAAATCTATCCTGAAGAGATTACACGAGTTGTGGAAACTAGAAGGACAATGATTCCTTGCAGATTTCCACCAGACTATTGAGAAAGAGAGATAAAAGGCTTGGCATGATTGACACATTAAGAAGAAATCATTTTCTATTGGGTATCACGTGTTACTTTATGACACTAAATATCCGAAGCATCTTGTTAAGCTACAAATGAATTGGCTTGATCTATTTTATGTTACGAAGATCAAGACTCTGGAGCTGTCAAACTTTCTTAGTTGGATGGTATCCTTTTGCCTAGTTGGGTGAGTGATGCACGCCTAAAGCCGTACTTTGGTACATAAACTTGCTTTTTGAATCCTCTCTAAAAAGGGAGTATTAGTTAGGTTTTTCAATAGGATAGTTGCATCAATTTTTAGTTAGAGTCTATTCCTTTTGTTAGTTCCATTAGTTTTTAGTTAGAATCATTCTTTTATATCATATCAATAAAACCCTTTGGTATTTTCATGCCCACTCGATCATTTCATTTTCCATTAATACCCGTCTTTTCAGCCATTAAGTCTAGTTTTGTCATAGTTGTTCACAATTCAATTTGCTTGTATTTCCATAATATTTTCAGTTATTTATTGATTTTTTTTTCATTAGTCATTTAAGTCTTCAGGGAAATTTAGGTGATTGTTTTCATAATTGTGGGGGATTTGGGTCCATAACAAATTTATGGGGTAATAGTTTAGTTGTTTCAAACTTTCGTTGCCCATTTCTATATAACCCTCGTTGTCATTTACATGTCATTTCGCCTGTGAGCTTCTTGATTCTTTCATCCTAGATTTCGTGTCGTCCTCCTCTAAGTATCCACCTTGCTATCACCCCACTACTCACTTAATTTATAGTTATCATTCTACTACCATGGGTCACCCATCTAAAACCATCGTTTCCCTCTTTCCTATAGATTCCCATATTCATACCACTGATGATCTACTCGGGGAGTATGTTGGGCCTCAAAATAGTACTTATTCTCACTCCATTATTCATCAATACCTTCACATTACTTCCATATTACCTTCATGTCACCTCCATTCTACCTCCACATCATTACATTTACCTCATCATTGGGTTATAACTATGCTTTTCCAAAGTTTATTAATTCTTAACATTTAAAAGTGGATTTATGGTTAAACTTTAGAAAATAATATGCTTATACTTATACCTAACAATTAGAATGAGTTTGTTGACATGTGTAGGTACAAAGGAAGCTTCCAAGGCATCCTTATGTGGCACTCTATGTTCAAATTCGAATTTGAGAAGATCATGAACCTCATGGAGAAGATCATGGACCTCATGGAGGAGATCATGGAGGATAGGGTTATGTGTCACCATTGATTGAGAAATATGTGGGTCAAAGGAGGGAATAGTGGGTATACATTTATGAGGTAGTTATCATAGTTTTTTTATAAATAGGAGCACCTCCTCCATTCCAAAAGGGAGGACTCATGGAGCATGTATCCAACTTATGATGGAATAGAATAAAGCTTCATTTTACATAAATTTCCATTCTATATTTTTAGATATAAATTGTCTTAATGTAGTATATGAATTTATGGAATAGTTTGTCACTTTGTTCTTAAGAGAATTGAGCTTACTCTAAAAGGATCAAAGAAACATTTTATTTCATAATAGATCTTATTTCATTGCTTAGATGTTTGAGGATTTGTTTGTGATTGATGAATGAGTTTTAAACTAAAATCTTATCAGCATATGAGGGAACAACCAAGGGTCTAAGTTAGGCTCTCCCTCTATTTGATTTGCATGATAGTTGAAATTCATTCTTTTACTTTTAAGTTTCAAGTTATTTCATTTCTTATGCTTATGAATGAATCTTAGTTTAGTTTGGATCAATATACGAGGGGAAAATCAAGAGACTAAGTTAGTCTCTCTCTCTATTTGAATCTGAACAACAATTAAATTCATTCTCTTTTCTTTATTTCAAGTTTCTAGTTTTATGTAATCAATGATTTCTTTTCAATCTATAACACTGTAGGGAAGGACAACCAGGACCTCCTCAATTAGGAGCCTCTTCCCTTGCATATTATATTGAATCAAAAATCATTTAGATAGACATAGAGTTAGTTGCCTATTCCTACATATATTTTGCTGGCATCATCACAAGCTTACGAGTTTCCCTGGTTGATAATTTAATGAAAGCAATTTAAGCAATTAAATTTCCCAACAGAGTATAACAAACCTTTCCTGGTCGATAATGACCAGTTAGACCATGTTATCTTCCCTACCCTCCATACATATGTCTTCATGGAACCTAATGTGAGAGTCAACACCTACTCTTCTCTCAAAATCAAACTCGACTTTCACCCACTGAAGCAGTCATCATTGTTAATCTTGCGTGAATTACCTATTTTTTGTACCACATGAGCGGTCATGAGATGCACTAAGTTCTTGATCAAACGAATTCATGGAGTTTCATTGTGGTTGGATCAAGGGTATTCAATCCATGTCCATGATATTCACAAGCTCACAAGATTGTCCACATATGGCTATGATGTTTCTACAACATTCCAATGGGTTTCAAAGCGGGGAAAGAAATTCGACATGACTAACCTTTATAACTAATATGACACTCAGAGAAAGAGCCGAGGAGAAGTAATTGAAATGATAGATAATCAACCCATCAAGTTCATCTATTATATTAGTTCCAACAAGCTCATGCGACACTATACAAGTGGAGAATACTCACTCGATGCCATCTTTGTCGTAGAGGCCTGTGTGAAAGAGGGACAACTTAATTGGTCTAGCTACCTATGTAACGAGTTATTTGAAGATGATGAAGATGTTAATGCAAGGCTGACCTATTTTATTTTTGGGTATTTTTTGATTCCTCTCTCTATGTTCAATTGGTGCCCCCATGAAGGAAGAGATATAGAACCTATTGCTAATGATGAGCCACTCACCTATTCCTATGCCCCTCGGCGCAATATTAAAGATCTGACGAATAGAGACTTTAATGAGCATGCCTTTGAGAAATGGTGTAATAAAATGGTTTCGATCATTGAGAATGTTTCTACAGTGCCTCTTTCACTGCTTGACTTCTATGCTCATCATATATGGTTTGGAATCAGTCACAACAATTCCTATGTTCGGTCACTCACCATCAATCCTGCAACCTTCTCGATGAATTTTTTTCCATTATATATTAATGAGAATGCATTACATAATGAGGTCCTTTCATGGACTAAAATCATAGCCATGAATTAGGATGGTGAATCTCTATATTCATTTGATGCTATGTTCCCTAAGGAATTTTTTGAGGATGCTCCATCTTCATCCCAAACATGATCTATTGATACAAATGAAGACCTCCATCTGCTCTTGAAGAAGGTGCATGAACATATCTCTTCAATGAACATGAATTGGATAGAGGTAGGTTATTTAGTCCATCAAACTACCAATATTAATGATATTGCACCCATGTTTGTTGTGCCACCAATCATTTCTTCCACTCTTCCTTCATTCTCCAAGCCCACACCACTTTCCCCTCGCCAGCCTCATAAAAATACCAAACCCACCACTTATGACCTCATTTATCTCACAGATGAGGGTACTGTAGCTACTACTTATCCCATTGTGCCCATCGCTGAAGGGAAACCCCCTTCACTACATTCTACCCCCAATTCATCACCAAAGACTTATGAAGAAACCATTTTTGACCGACCTAATTCTGATACTAGTTTTGACGAGACTATTGGGATGGACATTGAACTAGGCTTTGTCACTCCTATCATTCTGCCTCCATATGTTACTCCTCCTCCACCTACACTACTGCCAATTACTGATCTATCTATTCCCACATCATCGATTCCTTCATCACTAACTAGTTCCACCCTTTCTGTTGAGTAGGTTGCTACCTTTGTTAGTGACCCTAAAACTGCTGACTAGTCCTTTCTCTCAATGCACAAAAACAAGACATCGTTCCTCTTCTATCATCACCTAATATTTTAAAACTACACCAGGATATGTATAACGAGCATAAACAAGATCATGCTTCTTCTCCACAAGGTCAATCAGAAAAATTAGTTTCCAGTGGAAAATCATTGTAGGCTAGGTTTACACTATCAGATACCCTCTCGCCCAATGATCATCACACATGGTCTAGTCCACAATTGTTTGAATTCATTCATGCCTCTGCTACACAGCTCAAATACTACCTAGTTCATGTGGAATCATGGTGTACAAACATTTCTTCTACATGTGATCAACATCAGGAACAAATTGCCATGGTTACAAGCAAGCATGATCAATTGTGCGAAGACAAAGCCCACTTGGAGCAACAAATTTCGGATTTGAGTTCCAAATTTCAGTTCATGTGGCCCACACTTGCAGATTTTGTTGATGAAAAAACCGAAGACTTTGCTACTTGTTCCCCTACCGAATGTTATGACCTTATCAAAGAGACATGCTTGAAGTTGGTTGTGAAGAATCAAGAATTACATGATATTGTTAGTAAGGTTCCCCAGGATCTCCCAAACCAGTCTACCTAGTAATGCGAGCAGACTGCTCAACAAATTGCTACAAGAACAATAGTAAAAGAGACTCTTCCACATTTTATGAATGAATCTTACAGAATTTTCAATCAATTCTCTAATTAGAGAAATGTTATTGCTCAAAAGAATCATCCCATATATCTGCTTGAGGAAAATAATAAGCGTCTCTTTGCTCAGGCTATGAACACTTCCAACCTAGAACAAAAGAAGGAGAAATTGGTGCAAGCAGATGCATTGGATGCTCAAATAAACTAGATAGAAGATGCCTCATAGATCAACAAGCACATGCTTCGCGACCTTCATCCAATCGTGCAACAACATTTTGTCACCTTGAATGCTCTCACTGTGAATTTTGATGGCCAACTTTAGGAAGTCATCCAATCCCATCCCACTAAGCTTAATGGCAAGACCAAAACACAATTTTTGGGCCAAGCCTTCGCTATGTTAGAAACATGGAATACGGTTGTTTTTGCCTACATAAGTTTCAAATAGAATGTGTTGCAGTCGGTACCAATGTTGGGTCCTTCATTTGAAGAAGAAGCATGGACATATCAAGGGCTAGAGGCAACAATGGAAAATTGACTCGAGGGCAAGTGAATATGTTTTGGTTGGGGCTTGTTGGGTCCTTTGTTTTTTTGAAGAAATATGGAAAACAAGCTTGCAAAATAGTTGTCGATAAGGAATGGATAAATATAATGGAAGCAAATCACCAGAACATTGAATGTGGTAGTAAAATAAATGTTGGGACCTGAGTAGCCGAAAAAACAGGAAAACATGCTCGCGAAAGTAGGATTAATTTTGAAAGAATCAAAAGGAAAATGGGGAAAGGCATCGAGATTTTGTTAAAGTGGACTAGATCAAAGGTGGGATCAAGCAATCTTTGCAAGGACCAGATCAAGCGAGAAAGCCTATAAAAGAAGATGTAGAGGGACCAATTGGACATCAAAATATATAACCTCTAAATGACATGTTTTGCATCACTGCTGATAATTGTGTGTATGTTTCTGAAAGTTTTGCAGAAGTTTTGATTCATCTATATGGATGGTAATGTATGGTTTAATGTGATTTGATCTAAGAAGATCACACAAGTCTGTTTGGATCCTTGATGTAATGTCTAGGCTATATTAATAATAAGAGGAGTTCTGGGGAAATACTGTGTTACATGGTTTAATGTTCGCATGGCCCCTTTTAAAATTTCTTGTCTCTCTAAACATATGGTGTCTTTGTCTTTCCTTGTATGAATGTATATCTCAATACTGATTTAGTTGTGTGGGATAATAAGATGATTTTTAATGATGAAAATTATAGCATGACAGAATTAATTTTTCTGCATTTATTTAGATCCATTATTTATTCCAGTAGTTCTTGGTCACCTCAAGTGAGACTCTCCTTTTCCACAAAGGGAGTGAAAATTCCGATGAAAAGCTAAACTAAGACGACCTCCTCTATTGGCAAACTCAAGCTGAACCCTGGGTCTTCACTGCTCTAAATTTTTCGCCAACACTTCCTAAACTACATTATAATGAGGCTCAAAGGCATTTTCGTCATGGAGAAACAATGAGAAACCATAAACATCTAAAACCCTAACCTTAGGATATTAAGCGCCAAAGGATTATTGGCCTCGATAGGGTAAGTTGGAACGTCAACTTCCTGAGGTCGTAACTTTGGAAAATGATCTCCATTTGGCTTGCTCAATAGGATGTTAAAAAGGTCTATTAAAGGAGAAAAAATTTCAACTATAGAAATGAGACAAAGACACGTTTGCTCGTTTCCCCAAAAAACACTGTTTAGGGCCTCAAAACAACTGTTGAAGTTCAAGACCTCAAAAATGCCAAAAATAGAAAACTGCCAAAATAGGAAACTATGCTAAAAAATAAGAAACTGATAGCTGACTATGTTGTATGCTAAGTGGAATAGGTGGGTGGCCACCAATATCTACCTAGATCATTCATACACAAAAGTAAAGTACACAAACTTTAACTAATTTTTCTTGGGTAATTGAGAAGCTTAAATAACTTTACAAGAGGAAAACTACCCCAACAAAATAAGGAGAGAAAGGATTTCTAAACCCAACAAATTAGGATTTGTACACAAAACAAGGAATACATTGCAAAAAAACTCAACATTCCCCTAAAAATGTTCATAGTTCCTAAGACTAGGAAACCAAAAAGGATTTGGAAAATGAATCCACAATATTAATCTGCTAATTATAATAATTGGAGATAAAAAATACATATGCAAATCATAAGGATCATAATCCCTGTCATTCCTCTCATCCATAGAAGAAATGACCTCCAAGGTTATAAGGGGAGACAAAACAAGTTATTGTTATAGTAACTTAATGTCGTTGATGTTGATAATGCAAAAAGTGGTAGATGTTTAATGAAATTGTTCATTCAAAGTCTTGGAACCAAATTCCATATAGGATTACAAGAATGTTCAAAACCAAATGAAATAACTTGTTGACACATCCTACAAAGTGGTGTGATAGAAATGCTGAAATTATTGAAGTAGAAGATACTTTAATAAAAAAAGATAATGTGGAAATATTAAGTCCCTGTGTAATTTTCAAAATAAGACATGTAAAATCCTAGAGTGCAATGACATGCTTGTGAGAATACATAATGAAACGGGAAAAATAACTTCTCAAGGCAACGTTACAAAGAATCCCAAAATGTTGGTGGATGATGCCAAATATGGACATATTTGAATATCAAAAAATGAATCGTGGATTCTCAAACTCAAATGTCGATGCTCCTTTAATCAATTGTAATACTATGATGTGGAACAATATACTAGTTAGGAAAAACCATACCTTTGGGTTGAACACTAGTACAACATAATATGGCTGAGAACATATTTAGGGCCCAATATTAACTTGATTATAATGATTGAACAATTGGCCATCCTATGGATAGATTTCCATCTACTAAGACACTTAGGTACCCAAAAACAATGCTCATTAGTGATTTGGGATAGTAGTTTGGATAAAAGATGCATCCAAGTCAATCTTACATTCTTTATGCACATGCCAATGAGTACTTATAATGTAGAAAACTTTCTTCAAGGAACAATTAAAGGAGACAAACCATGCAACTATATTTTCATTTTTACCTACAACACACCTTTCAAGTTTGAATCAAGAATGAATATTAGTAGTATTTCCATGCAAGGTACAAAATATTAGTGAAAGATAATGATAAGGATATAATGACCAAGTTGGCAATGACAAGAAAATCATATTTTTTGTGAGAATGGACCTATAATTGCAATTTTTTTGTAGCTTTTGTGGCTCATTTAAAGCATCAAAGAGATATTTCCATTAATATAAGATAGTTCTTTTGTTGTAGCTCATGGAGTGAGAAAATTATTCATGAAATAAAAGGTACATTTAGCCATGTTGCATTACAAACCTTATGAAAATTCAATCAATGATATCTCATAAACTAGGAAATTAGGTGAAATTTCATAAACAAATCTATTTGAGCCAACATAGAATTCTTAAAAATGGGATATAATATGCTCTCTAAAACACTCTGTAGGGTATAAAGGTTGTAGAATATGGATGCCTTACATTTCATCCACTATTGTGCTTCTATGGTGGCCTTACAACTATTTGTAAGCTTAGAAAGGGATGAAATGAGGTTACCCAAGCTTCCATATTTCAATTGTAGTTTTTTTAAGCCATGGCATGGTTGTTTGAATCTAAATCCATAAAGAAAAAAAACATGCTTTGATACCAATGATGTGGGATTTCCTAATGAAATTGGAAATCCCACTCATGAATTGAGTTCATACACAAAACAAAAGTATAGGATCTCTTAACTAATTTTTATTTAGTAAATTAGAAGCTTAATAGATTTACAATAGGAAAACTATCTCAACAAGCTAAGGGGAGAAAGGCCCCCTAGATCCAACAAATTAGGTTTTATACACAAAATAAGGAATAGGTTGAGAAAATATTTGAACCACTCCCATAAAAATGTCATTGAGCCCCTAATACTAGAAAATGAATAAGGATTTGGAAAATAAGTACACAACAGTAATCTCCTAATTATAATAATTCGTACAAAAATACATATGCCAATCTTAAAGATTAGAATCCCTATCATGGAATTATGGCGTTTCACTAGGAATATGTTCAACATCTTGAACATGCATTGTCAATTGATAAGCATATTTAATATTTTGTGGAAAAAGTAACAACACATATGATATATGCAAAAATTTTAAAAATTATGGGTAATGCTTACCTCTCAATCTTCTCCATCATATGCTAAATCAAATTCCATTCACACAATATTGATATCTTTACGATATGGATCTTGTAATCAGATTCACCATCACATCCCATGGTAACCTACCATAAACTTATGTACATTGTTTTATCCATCCCTTCATTCAGTCAAGGATTATTTTCAATGTATCAATGTTGTGCAACCCTCTCGATCAATTGTATGAATAAAGAACAATTGAATAATTAGGTACTAGAAAAAATTAAGAAATAATATATGCTCAAAAATTAAATAAGTACAATAATTTTGATAGAGAGTAATAAAATATTATAACTATCTTCCATCTATCCTTTCACTTTCCTTATTCTATCTTTCCTGATAAAGCCTCCCTTTCATGTTTGTTGATGAAATTGACATTCCAAATGTAAGGCCTATTATCTATTGTTAGATTAGGAAGATACTCACTAATAAACATGAAGGATTCATATCCCATATAGCCATTAAGCATAAATCCCTTAGGATGTGATCTTTATTGAATAAAATCCTTCCAATGCTTTCAAGCGCCTCTCCACCATTCACATTGACCTTATCTGTATAGGTTCACACATTTCAATCTTATCAACTTGGTGTATGAGGTAATGTCTTGCTATTTGAAAAAGGTTAGAGGTAGATACCTTTGCATCTGAAACATTAACCGAGTAGTTTCTCTCTTCCAATACTTTATATCTTCTTTATGTATTTTTTTTAGACAATACCCACTTACACATGATGTAATGAAATATCATAATTTTCAACTAAATAATAATTACAAAAGGCAAGTAAATCACATGCCAATAAGTTATGTAACTATTTACGTTTCAAATATAAATTGTTACTGACCTTATGTACTTGATGAGATCATACATAATGTGTTTAATGTTGTGATTGAAGTGGTATGTGAGTGATAAAGTGGAGCATACTGTAACACAAAGGAATCATCATGTTTTTCCTAAACTCAAAAAAACAATACTCAATTTCTAAAAGAAGAAATAACACTAAAATAATCTAATAGAATACAATAATACTCAATTTCTAAAAGAAGAAATAACACTAAAATAATTTAATAGAATACATTAATATAGGTACGCCAATTGTGAGTTTTTTCCCCGTCAAATTCACTTTTCTCAGAAGAAATTTTCTATATGTAAATTGAATCCACTGTGAAATTTATCTCTGTGAATGATTTCTTTTACAAAAATGCTTTTATTCTTGGTAAATAACCATGAAAGCTTGTTTAGTTATCTATCACTAAAATAATATTTAATCAAATTTCACATATTTCTAAATGTCACTACACACTTTGATGATTTTATCCTTTTTATTATTTCTATCTAATATTCTCCAGAATGATTCTATAACATTTCTCTCAATATGCATTGCATCGAATAAATGAGCTACTACATTTTCAATAATAATATGGTAACTTACTAAGTTGGATACCATTCCTTTTGGAATCCAAATAATGAGTTGACAATGTTTATGAGACATAAATGAAACAACAAAAATTGTTAGGCAGGGTAAAAATAAATAAATATAGATAAAAATCATAGAGGCAAATTTCCTAACTTGATAATTTATTTTATTATTAGATTCCAATTTCCATAGTCTAGTTGTCATTCTACTTGGTATATTTTAATCTCTTTCTTCCCATTAAAATAATTTTTTGTGGTAGTTAGATGTACCTATGGTTCTTATAAAAAAAAATTAATATAAAAATATCATTATGGGACTATAAATTGCCCCCACAAGTTATGGAATGAAGTCCATACAATTAGTATACTAAGATATTATTTGAAAAACATGCATAATATTTTGATAGCCATATAATATTAAAGTGAAATACTTAATATACCACAAAAATGTCTCAACCTTGGGGCATCATAAGTTGTTCACGTAAGTACCCCATCAAATTAAAATTGTTTATGGTCTATTAAGTTAGAGATGTCACACACAATACGCTAGCCTATAACTTCAAAAATAAAATTTTTCAATAAGAGGCTCAATATATACATCCATATATTTAACCTAATACCTGCCTAACTATTTGAAAATACACATATTTATTACCTTATACATATAATAAATTATGTAACAAACAAAACAAATGAAACATTATGTTGAGAACATTATTGTAAACTAAAATCCAAACAATCATGCCAACATTCGGTACTCCCTCTTTATTAGAATGCAAGGAGGAAGATTATCATTTATAGAAAAAATAGGCTACATTGAGTTAATAGATTTGGCTCTCCAAATGGATTGGCATTGTCAAATATCAATTGAAACCTAACCGTTATGCAAAATTTTCACGTTTGCAGACAAAGGTGAATTTCCTAGATCTAGAACAAGAAAAGAAAAAAAATATTTAAGTTTTCCTTATACAACTAGAAAATGGGAAAGAAGCCTACCTAGTATCTGCAACAAGCCTTCCTTTCCTCCTCGTTAATAAGCTCCAATTCTAGCTCCAAGTGCTATAATTAGAACCTGTGCACACAACTAAAAGAAGCAAAGGAACCACAATCCATGCAACATAATCTAAAATCTCTATTCAATGAGTCAGCATGGCATTGAAATACATGAGTGAAAACATAACACAACAAATATAGGAAAACAAGATGCTCTTTGTATTAACAAATATAAGAGTGAGTTACAAACATAAATAGAAGATGACTTTGTAGATGTCTCTCCAAGTTGACTTGTCCTTCCTTGCCAAAAAGCACACCTAAACATCAACCCTAATTCATGAATGAGATGAATCTCTAGGCTCATAACAACAACATGAGGGTACTATCAATCTCCAAAATACAACAAAGACCTTATGGGAGGTAGAAAATTTATAGGAGGAGTGTGGTAGTTTGTGACTTCTTATCCAATTACCAATCTAGCCTTGAGATCCACTTAAGAGGGGAAGATGAGGTCAAGGGATAAGAAATAAGGTCTCCAAGATAGTATTTGAGCTCTCTATCCATGGTAAATAGTTAAAACTACCTTGGAAGCTTCTAGACGATGAAGCTTCAATTTTTTTTCCCCAAATTTCTAGAATCAGTGCATCTGCAAAGGGAGAAACAAGTGCTGATCAATGCTAGCTAACAAGTATGCAACATGCTCTGAACATAGGTGGCTAAACAAGCAAGGTGAAATGGGGCTAAAATCAATGCTTTTGAGCTAATTTTCCCAAAAACTCAGACTTTTTGGAGAGTGATGCTTAAGGATTTGTGAAGGGGTTAGGACAAAGTGTTCTAGAATGTTGATTGATCTAGTGTGTAAGCATACTGGGCTGATGTTACAAAATGGCTTGTAACAGATTTCTCCCTAAAGTACAAAGTCAAAAGAAACGGTTGAGGACTGAAGTTATTTACCTTGTGACAAGTTCGGATCAAGAAAAATCAGCCAAGATCATAGTCTGTTACAATATATTTTCATCATGATATCATTATTGAGGGAGGCATACTAATGCTCAACATATAAGCCAATATTACATGTATAATGATCAAGAAGTCACATCTGTTAATGAAAAATTATGGATCCATGCCTAGATAATCTTTTGTATCATCATAACCATCATACTCTGTGATATGGTATGAATCTTAAAAATGTAGCTTGGATGGATGAAACTAGATCCGAAGTATTTTATCTCATTCACTCAATCATTCAATAGTATGAGTCTAACCATATGATTACCGACCAATGATGTAAGATATTAATAGATGTGATAGAAACCACTGATGATGTTAATGACTCTCAAGGTATAAGAGTATAATCCGTATGGTGTGAATATGTGAGCTGAAGTCGAACACCACACATAATCCTTCGGTCGTAGGCCAAAGATGAAAACCTATCGCCAAAAGCAAGGAAACTTGCCATTGATGTATGCAAGTCCCAAATCACTGAAGGGATTTTCTAAGTCAACTTCCTAGATAATGAGCTGATGTCGATAGGAAGAGACCTGTCACAGGAGGGACTTGATGTATCTCCCATCAATGACATGAAATGGGTATCAAGATTTGAGATAGAATAATGTTGGTGTAGAGATGATATAGGAATGACATACATGAATGAAGGAGTAAGAGTTTTTATTAGATATAAACTAAAGGAATTCTCTTGAAAATACCAACGACACTGTATGGAGTTGGAAGCATTCACTCAAAACTAATTATGGAGGATTTTGATATGGTGTGATGAACCAAAATGGCAAGCAAATTTTCCAACCCAAAAATCACAAAGATGATGTGAAAGAGTGTCATGTTCGAGAGTGACTCACTGCCATTAATAGGTCAAGTACTCTTTTTTCCCAATTTCCCCAACCATTTCTGGCCAGTACCTCTTTATTTTCGACAAGCTTGAGGTGGATAACATATATTTGATTTATAAGTTAATCATTTAGATGAATCCCTCTAAGTATTTTTAATGAACCCTAATAAGGAGGGGTTTAGTATCTTTATGTTTAATGAGTCCATCATTGTTTTATATTTTTACAAGTCCAACGAAAGTGTAAATCGATTTATTTTTGATGTTTAGAGAGTTTGAAAAAGAGTTGAAAAAGAAAACATCAAAGGTTCCTTTTCGTAAATTTGTCTATTAAGCCCGAAAAGGCGTAAAACAATACCCAAGAGTACCTTTTAGTCATATTTGACTAAATTATTCCTTTTTCGTAAATAGTTCTTCCCAGTTAAAATTATACTAGGTAGACACATTTTCATTTACTTTAATGAGTTCGAAAAGACAAGTGCTCGAAAATATTTTCATTATTTGGGAGTCTGAAAAAGAGATGAAAGAGGATCGTCCTAGAGGAATGAGTGGTATAGAGGGTAGCATTTGGTTCCAGTCATGATGGAACTACTCAAAACATGTATAGGTATTTGAAAAGGCTGGTTAATAAGACCACTCATCGTCGTGGTTCCTCAGGTAGGGGCAAAAGCCAAGTGAAAGCATATGATTGGCTAGGAAGATGGTGACGATGGAATGAGAAAACCAAGGTGCATCTGGAAGAAATAGGATGATGAAAATGGAAATCACGAGATATAGGATGAGAATGGTTTCATTTTTACACAAGCTTTAAACATAGGTAGACATGCTTGAGAGTACTTGAAATTAGTTTCATTTTTACACAAGCTTGAAACATGTGGAAACTATGCTTGATATTGGTTTCATGCCCCCAACGTAATAACGAAATTCTAAGGACATTATAGACCATTTTGTCACATCCAAATGATGAGAATGGTTTCATTTTTACACAAGCTTGAAACATAGGAAACTAGGATTGAGAGTGCTTGAAAGCAATTTCATTTTTACACAAGCTTGAAACATAGGAAACTATGATTGAGAGTACTTGAAAGAAATTTCATTTTTACACAAGCTTGAAACATGTGGAGACTATTCTTTAGTTTGGTTTTATTTTTACACAAGCTTGAAACATGAGAAAAATTATGCTTGAGAGTGGTTTCATTTTTACACAAGGTTGAAATAGAAAAAAAATATGCTTGAAATAAGTTTGCATGCCCCCAACATACTGAATCAATTCTAGGCACATATGTTCAAGAGAAGTCCTTAAGTTGATATCTACTACAATACTCTTAAGCCATCATTCACGTTTGTTGTTTATGAATCAACTCTACATTGACATTATTCTATCTCAAATATTGATACCCGTTTCGTGTCATTAATGGGGGATACATCAAGGCCCTCTTGCGACATGTCTCTTCCTATTGACATAAGCTCATTATCCAGGAAGTTGACTTAGAAACTCCCTTCAGTGCCTTGGGACTTGCATACATCAATGAAAAGTTTCCTTTCTTTTGACGATAGGTTTTCGTCATTGGACTTCGACTGAAGGATTCTATGTGGTGTTCGACTTCAACTCATCTATTCACACCATACATATTATACTCTTGTAACTTGAGAGCCATTACCATCATTGAGGGTTTCTCTCGCATTTGGTAATGACTTACATCATTGGCCATTAATTATAGGGAGTCTACCATGTTTGAATTCAACTCATTTAATCACATGGTTAGACTCATACTATCAAATGATCGAGTGAACGAGATAGAAGACAACAAATATAGTTTTATCCATATGGGATGCATTTTTAGGATTCATACAAGATCACAAAGTATGATGGCTACGATTATACAAATGATTATCCAAGCATGGGTCCACACTTTTTCATCAGTGGATGAGACTTCTTGATCATTGTACATGTAATATTGGCTTATATATTGAGCATGGGTATGCATCCCTCAATAATGATATCATGATGAAAATTTATTGTAACATATTATCATCTCAACGGGTTGTTCTTGATCCACATTTGTCACAAGGTAAAGGACTTTAGTCCTTAGCCATTGCTTTTGACTTTGTAGCTTAGGGGGATATCTATTACATGCCATTTTATCACATCAACCCAATAAGCCTACAAAGTGAATCAATCAAGATTCTAAAACACTTTGTCATAACCCCTTCACAAAGCCTTAAGCATCACTTCTCCAAAAAGTCTGAGTTTCTAGGACAATTAGCTCAAAAACATTGTTTTTAGCCCCAACCCATCTTTCCTATTTAGCCACCCACATTCAATGCATGTTCCATACATGCTAAATGTTGACTAATTTTTAAAAAAATTTGAAACAAAGAAAAAATATGCTTGAAATAAGTTTTCATGCGCCCATCATACTGACTCAATTCTAGGCACATGGCCCCCAAGCTTGATTTCATTCACCTAAGTAGAATATTGGTTATTAACATGTGGATAAAATGAAGGTTCATTTACAAGATCAAGTGAAAGAATTGACTAATAATAAATGATATCTAATCAAAGACTTGAATTGGAGGGAGATCTATGTCATTTTTTAACGAGCTTGACACAAGAAAAAAACTATGCTCAAGGGACCTTGTTTCAGTTTTTAATGAGCTTGACACAAGAAAATGAACTCTTCTCAAGACCTTCTTTCATTTCTTAAGGGGATTGACACAAGAAAAGTGACTCTTCTCCACACCTCGTTTCATTTTTTAACGAGATTGACAGAAGAAAAGGAACTCCACTCTGCACCTTGTTTCATTTTCTGATGAGCTTGACACAAGAAAATGAACTTTTCTCTACACCTTGTTTCATTTTTTAACGAGCTTAACACAATAAAAGGAACTGCTCTAGGTACCTTCATCATTACCTCCAAGAGGCCATGGATTCCAAGAGTTTGTCATCATATGGAAGAACAATTCTCTAGGAGGGATACATGGGAAGATCAGGCGCTAGTTCTCCCAATGCATGATGCACTATATCACCTACTAGATCATGAGGAGATGTGAGGATGGAACAGGTTGGCAGATAATTAACTTGTGGCAAGGGATATACTACTTGCATATAAGGAAAATTTAGGGAATTTGGTTGATTGGGATTCACATTAGGACCAATGAATGAAAGCTGCTCAATGGTCACGATTCTCCCTTCATGCAGGAAACACATCACACAAAGGCATGAAGAGACAAGAGATCCCATGTCATAAACATAGTCACACCTAAGGATTAAATTAAAATCCAAAGGACCTTGGACTACCATCACATTGATATAAACAATATTTCCGCCCAAAGTAATAGGAAACTAAGGAAGGATCCATAATGGTTGACTAGACCCTCTATTAAAAGCCAATAGATTCTGGGTAACAAGCACAAGTTGTGGAGAATTGGAAGCTTTCCAAGAATTTGAGGGCATAATACTAACATAAACACCTTCATCTATGACTGTGGTAGTTACGACCATATTATAAGCTTGTACTATGATCTGGAAGATAACATAAGGAGGAAGATGATATCTTTCCAGTCGACTCCAATCAAAGGAAGTGACCATACTACTTGGAGGGGCCGTCGTGGGAATGGGAGAAATGCTCCCTTATGCTATGGGAATGGGAGAAATTATCCCTTTTTCTATGGGAAAGGGAGGATTTCTCCCCCAGGCTATGGGAATGGGAGGATTTCCCTCATGTGCCATTGGAACGAGAGGATTGCCCCCCATTTCATTGGAACCCGAAGAAATGAAAATAACCTGAGCAATATGAGTCTCACTCTCTACGGGAAAAGTATGATCAAATGAAGGTGGAATTGAGTCAACCATTTTCTCAACCAATGGTTGGCCAGGAACAAAACTCATGGGATTCATGTTCAAAGAGAGTGGGATTTGATTGGATTCAGATTTTGATCAATCACTTCATCAACTAGTGGAGGATTGAGAGAAAAATTTCGATAACCTTCTTGAAGATGATGTTGCAAAGCTTTAAGATTTTACAACACTTTTGAGGCTTCTTCCATATAAGGAAAAAGGTGAACAGGATGATTCCATTCACATAACCTACATGGAAAATTTACTTTACCCTTCTTTCCATGAACCTTATGATTACTAGTTAGTGGTTTTTCACCAGCATGATATCCATAAGTTGGATGACAAAGGATGATGTAAGCCTATGGACCACACTTCTAATACCTTGGGAATACCAAGAAAA
Source organism: Pinus taeda (assembly GCA_000404065.3). NCBI lineage: Eukaryota > Viridiplantae > Streptophyta > Pinopsida > Pinales > Pinaceae > Pinus > Pinus taeda. The sequence continues at coordinate 53,161 of APFE030956141.1, read as the reverse complement.
TATCTTAGAAGGTGTTCACCCTTACATAACTTGTAAGGGAATTTAATTTTGTGGGGCCGATTGGAAGGTTTCTCCATACTAGCTGCATTGGTAGCAATGATTGCTTGGTTGCCCCCTGCTTATTTTTCTTCTTCTTCATCATCCTCTTCTTCTTCTTCTTAGCCTCTTGGTTACTAGAATCAAGAATTTCACCAGAAGAGGAGGAAGAAATGGATGAAGAAACAATAGGAAAAGAAGGCAAAGGGTCAACTTTATAATCAACTCGAGGTTGATGTTGTTCAAGTGGAGGAGAACTAGGTTGATAAATATTATGGACATTTGGAAGTAAGGAGGTTGAAAACAACCAAATTGGTAAACCAATGGTAAATATAGGAAGGGACAATGTTCCCATAGAAGGCACACCAATATTTCTAAAAGAAAGAAAAGGACTAGGATTCCCATCAAAGGGGTTCCCTTGACTGGTGGAAGCGGGAACTATTTCCATTAGTCACAACCTAATATTTACTAATGAGTGTTTCCACAGTGAAAATTTTCCACAATCAACTAATTGATTTTAGAAATTAAAGACAAAAATAAAGCAAAGGGGTAACTAGGAAAAATGGTTTACCAAGCAACTATGAACTGCAATATACCTTGGTGAACCAAGTATTTATGTAAGGGTAGGAAATCTCCTCTAATGTTGTGTTTGGTGTATCACAGTGTACAAGGCAACCAACTTGGTTACCTATGGTGGGATAGCAACCTAGTGGGAACTTCCAAAAGATACATGGTGGTACATGGAAGCATAGTCTTTATTAGTGTTTTCTAATGTGTAACCATTTGATGAAAGCGTTTCAATATACTTAGAGTACATGGATCTCCATATGATATAATTGAAGGTACATGGAGAACGATCTGATATACCTAACATATGTGGAATAAGATATCACCACCGAAATGTAACGCCGATAAGTAACGACAACTCCTATGTTTAAAGATGTTAGAAATGTCTCTAGCCTAGACCTCTATGTGTGCTGTTAAATTTCAAATGCTCCTTAGGTTAATTGAGTGAATTTTAGAGTTTATCTTGAATTATGTTTCGATTCCAAGGCTCAAAACTTGATGTCAACTAAACACACCTATGATGCAACTAATATGCCAAAAATAACTCTTTTGATTTTCCTTTTAACAATGAAAGGCCTAATTAAGTAGGGGAAGAAGAAACCAATCAACAATGCAACAAACACGTGATGCAACAATCGATCTCCTCAAATTCATTATTCCAATAAAAATCAAAGCCCTATAATATGCCAATCCATGTAATGTAATCTATGCACAATTTCCATGAAAAATATGAAAATGTAATCTATGCATAATTTTCTTTCCTATAGTAAAAACGAGAATTCTAACTATGCAGATGTAATATATGCAAGAGAATTCATCAAAACAAACACAAGATGATTCCAACTCAATGAAAGAACAATATAACATGAAATCAAATGTGATATGATATTTCATTAATAGAGAACTCAGATTGAAATTTGGTGAAATTTCCGAATATCAAAAGAGATTTCACTCAAAGGTGATTAACACTCATACACAATTTTAGCCCCCCCCCGACGATTGAGGGTGATTTTTTTTTCAAAAATACAAGCAAAAACATGCAATTTCACACAAGGGATTGGCTTTTTAGAGACATAGACAAACTCTGAGACTCAATAAAACTTTCTAATCCATATAAGAATGAAGAGCAATGCCAAGGAGTGCAATTTTTTTTCATCCTTCAGGAATCAATGTAGGTGCAAAACAAACACTAGTGCACTACAAGGCAGGCACAAAGAAGGAACAAGTGCACTGAAGTGCTCTGTCTCAAAACAAGGAATGCGTTGGGAATGTTTCAGTCAAAGGTGCCTTATCAATGAAAGGTACTGTTAGTGTCAGTATTTGCATACTGCCATCAATGATCAAAATTCCTCTTTTATATCATATAGTGTCCCATTTGAATTTTTTATCATTCCACCTAGGTCATCATGTTGGGTGTGGAGCCTACTTATCTTCTGTTTTCAAAGGTTTCAGCCGGATGTATACCCTAGGAAGACTGTACACCCCTCCATGCGGGGGGGGGGGGGTGTGAGGGGGACTTGTCACCTGCGCGGGGGTCCAGGGGCTAATCCCCCCTGGCTGGGGGGTCCTGGGGCCAGCGGTCCCCCAGCGGCGGTTTAGGGGTAGCGCCCCCGAAGCTAAAAATAGATGTAAAATTGCCTTGTAAAAGCATAGTACTTTCTAGTCAATCTGAGAAGTTCATTAGGCAGATGATCTTACGGTAGAAGTTATGTTTAATTTAAGGTTTTTTTCCCTAGAAGGCAACCCCTTTCTATATATGAGGGAATTGTATTGCGTCTATGTATATCTATATTGGGAGTGAGGAAAAGAGAGGAGATTAAGAGCGAAGAGGGAGTTACAGCGGATCTGCTATAGGTTGTATCTCTTCAGTTTGCTGGATAATATAATAAAAGGACTGGTTGTTTCTCCATGGACATAGCCCAAACTGGGTGAACCACGTATATCTGTGTCTCTCTTGTTTTATGCGTTTTTTGTGTTTATATTTTTGCAATATTTTATGTGTTCCATTGCTCTGTAATGTATAATTTTCTAACACATCATGCAAAAATTTACTCACTGATGGTAGCCCAAAATAAAAAATCACACTCCCCTCTCAAAATTTTTTATTTTCTGACCCACCTTCATGTGTCTTGCTGAGCACTCATTGACTATAAAGGCTCATTTCACCATGTTTTATATCAGTCAAGTCCACTTGAAGTTTAACCATTCAAGGTTCCATTAGGTCACCTAGGTTTCATTTTCCCAAGGTCCAATAAACACCATCTCACTGCATAAGGTCAGCAAAGTATGACATTGAAGCAAATAATATCCCTTTTTCAATTAAATAAGAGTTTACAAGTATGTAACCATGGTTAATCAAGTCCCAAATTTGATTTCAAGAAAGGAATTTATTTCAGTTTGTAAATTTTTACTTCAAAACAGATGTAATAATTTTTATTTCATTTATGTAATTTTATGTCTATTACATGTAATAAGTCACCATTTTAGCTATCTAATAATTTCCATTGCCAATAGCATCCAAACAAAGGTCAAAATGAAGATTTCCAAAGCATCATCCACATGTCAAAGGGAAAAAGGTAAAAAAGTCAAAGAGCATTAGTGTGAAAATTTGAAAAGTGACATGAAACATTAGAAAAAGGGTTTTTAAATCATAAATCAAAACCCATTCAAGTACAAAAGCCCTCAAAGACATGTATGAAACAATCATTTTCACTCCTACACTTTCAAAACCTCCTCAGAAAAAGAGAATTTTTGAATTTTAGGCAAAAATGGGCAAAACAAGGGAGAGGGCACGTTTGCCAGGAAACCCAATGTATTTTCTAAGGGAATTGTACGCCTGTAAGGAGAGGGCGCATTTGACCATTGTGATGCGCCTTTGCTTGAGAACAACCAGAAATTGCCCAAAATGCCCTACATTTCTCCAGACATCAAAATTTGCCACCAAGGTGCTCTGGCAAGCAAGTAGGTTAAAATTATATTGTTCATCTCCTTCACAATTGTTTGATATGGTGTTTCATTCTGTTTTGGAGTCATAATAAGTTTAAAACATTAGTAACCTAATTCCACTCTAGAAAATAGTTTCCTAGCATCCCACTACAATTTCTATATTTCATAACTACCCCTATCACCTCCCCATTTCCATCTCCTCAATTTCCTCATATCCTTCCATACTCCCAACACCTCATTCCATTTCATCATTTTCGTAGGTTTTGACTCCAATAACCCATTGCTGAAGAAGAGAACATAAATCAGAGTGAGGAAGAAAGATAGGAGAGGAGGCTATCTAAGAAAGGAGGGAGAATAATTAGACATGAGCCAACCAACACCAGAGAAGTCATGGGATCTCCCATCGTTGTGACAAGCTTTAAACATATGGGTTGTTTTGAGTTTTATGAGAAAGTGGAAAGGATCTAGCATCATCCTATGTTGACGAGATTATTCATCACCAACCTCCATGACAACCAGGTAACCCTTGCTGGTGTCACCTTCATTATATCTCATGCTGTCATATTAGAAGCCTCTAGGATCCCAAATGTTGGGGAAAAAAGGTTTAAACAAGTAGAATTGGATCATTTTTATTATGAGCCATATCTTAAACCAAGATATAAGAATGAGAGAAAGAAGTTTTTTCCTTTCTCGAACCTTTTAGATAGATATATGCCCATGATGAAAATCATCATGAAGTACTTCACATGTGAGGGTAGGTTTTCCAGGTTCTATTCTTATCATATTTGGCTACTCATGCATTTTACAAGAGTCAAAATGATCAGTCTGCCCTACTATGTTTATCGGGACATTGACAAGATGTCATTCATTGCAGAAAGGAAAGATTATGATCACCAAATGCAAAGCATCATTCACCACTCCCTCATCAAGATGATAGTCCTACACCACCTTGATCAACTTAACATTGCATGGGACAATTTCATATCCAATGAGATATTCAGAGTCCCACCTATTCATCATGGCCAAGAAGCACCTTCATCATCTCATCCATCCACCTCCATTCCTCCACCTCAACCCATACACCATCCATCTTCATCTGATGAGTTATCCACACCATCACCTTCATCATCACCATCTCATGAGCCTATTCATTCACCTGGTAGCGATGAAGGCAATGACCAAGAACACATTGAGCATGGTGAGAGCAGCAAGACTAAAGGGGCTAGTCTAGGTACCTTGACACATACCTATCAAAGAGGGCATAGGCAAGTGTTTTCCCCACATATTGTGGGAGGGGCCTTGCCTTCTTCATCGATAAAGAAGGTACAAAATATTAAGGAAAAGGTTATGGAGACAGAGATCCAGCAATAGGAGGAAGACCTCCATGAGATAGAGCATGATTTTTAGTTAGTTGATCCAAATGAATACGATGACATTGAGATCATAGCCATTTTCATAAAGGAGAAGAATGCACTCATAGGAGATCTCCAGGTCAACTTTCAAAGGGCCAAATACATTATGTCATACTATGAGCAGGAGAACAGGAAATTTGAGGTAAAAAATGAGCTCATGGGGATTCAGCTCATCAAAGAAAAAGGCTAAGGCCTTAATTGATGAGGCATATGGAAAATATGGCGAACATCTTGATGAACAGGTTCCAAGAAGAAGGCAAAGAACTAGAGTCCTAAAGAGAGCTTTGGAGCTAGAAAAGAAAAGGGAGGCAGAACTAGCCAATGAGCTCACCCTAAATGAGCAATTTGCCAAAATGGTAAATGAGAAACGAGAACATTGGCTTGAGAGGGTGAACACTCATCATGAGGGCATATTATACAAGGTTGAAAGGGATATTGATATTCAAAGAAGGATGGCTAAGTACTATGCCATGAGAGACAAAATTACAAGAGCCAAGCTCAAAAGAGCTCACGCAAAAATTGAAGCCTTGACCAAGCAAGAGGAGAAAAGAAGGCTAGATATTCTTGCTGAGGCATCACTCCATGCCTCAAACATATAATCAACCATCAGCCCACCAATTTTGATAGTTTTTCAACAAATTTTGCAAGTTATAATTTTTTGTGTTTTTTAAATCATTTTCAACACAGTCAAAATGTCAAACGTGCAACACCTAGGGTGCTGCGATCTTTTTTGAGGCATTTGATGGAAAAAAGGCCAAAATTGTTGAATTCAGAGTGATGAGGACATGCATCCTATGCATTTTCTAAGCATTTGGAGGAAAAATTGTTAGCTGAAAATGTCAAAAACCATAAAATAACCACCTTTCTGCCTTTTTTTTGGCCTGGGTGCTGCGCATTTACCAGTCTTGGGAGATTGGGATTTTTACATGGAAAATGAGCTCCAAATTGAAAAATAAAGGCATATATGGAAAGTAGACATGAAGGTAGCTCCAACGAGCTATATTGGAGAAAATTTGGACACCACGAAGGCACCCAAAAGCAGCCCTGAAGTTGGAGGGTGCATTTGACACTAAGAGGGTGCGCTTGACAAAGGGATGGTGTGTTGGTCAATATTCACCAATTTTCACTGTTTCTCTCCAAATTAACTTTTACCTATGGGAAATTGATGTTTTACTCATTTAATTGATCAAGATGATGTAATTATTATGTTTTTTACTATTATCCAGGGTAAATACATTAGTTAAATGACCTACATTCATGTATTGAATCATTTTGCTTAAGTTAGGGATGAGTCACTTTAACCACCCTACACTCTAGCTATCAGTTTAGCCTTTCTTGCAACTGCTCCTCCTCTCATGGATTTGATCCTTGAGGCTAGGATGAGTTGGTTTAAGGCCTATAATATGTATTTTCTTGGCCATTTTACAGGTTGGACTCTCTTGGATGTTGTAGTAGCTTTCAGACTCTGGCATGGAATATATTGAATGAAGTTGCAACTATTTTGGTGGGATTCATGTGGCATGGTATTTTGATCTTGTTTCTTCTTTAGTTTCATATGTGTGAATGTTTTGTTCCTTTCATGATCTATTTCACTCTAATTGTGTTTGATTTTCAAGGTGTGATAAGTGGAGTTCATCTTTGTATGCTCTGTTTTGGGAAAATCATCATATATTGTTTCTTTTCTTCAGTTTAAAAAGAATTCATGGCCCTCATGCTCTTCTTAGCATCTCACTAGTCTAAAACATCTCATCACTATACTAATAAGTTTAAAGTACCTTTCCTACCTTGCCCCATCAGATGTATGCAATTCAGATTCACTTTGCACTGACCTAGTTCATTCTCTGACCTAATTCACTCATCCTTGTGACTACCCAACCAAAATCAAATCAAGAAACCTTCTGCACTTTACATCTAGCCTAAAACCCTAATCTATCCAACCCTCTTGGTTGTGATCCTACGAAGAGAGCCCTCTCCGGCTTGGTAGGGCTAGCTACCAAGTCAAAAGATTGGTATGTGGTTACCTCAGCTGGACTCTTCCTCAACCTTGGAGATCTAGAGGAGTGATAACATACTAGCATTGTTGCCGGGGAACAAAAGGTTCATTTTCCGTGGGTGTATGACTGGTTCTAATTGGAGTTTGGTCCTCTGGATGATAGGACTAAGCTTCATTAAGGCTGATTCAATAATTACAGTGCCAAGATTGTAGAAGTTGGCCTCAAGGAGACAATGAGACAAATTCTGCGTCTTGTTCAAGTTGATTCAATTGGAGAAAATTAGAGCTTGTTCAAAAGTGAACACAGTTACATACCACAAGTTTGATCAGACTTCCTCCCATTGGTAATCTCTCTATCATTACCAATTTTAGATTTCGCTATTAAAGACTTTCCTTTGAAAATAATCTCTGTTTAGCTCAAAGTCTTAGATCTCTGACCCTGTTAAGATACTAGCTTCTAAGATATACACTAGGTCAAAACTTGACCCTATTCCTCCTTCTCTGTTTGATGACCTTGAGAGATTGTTGAGAAAGCCTTAAGTCCTGTCCCCGAGACCGACACCACAAAATTTGAAAGGACCACTTCCTTGCCAAATAAACTATATAGTATCGAGGGTATACCATTCGACATTAAATTTGAGTTATCTTTATTCCGATCAAAGTCTGAGTCTAGTCTTACTAAAGAAGTTTTCGATCCTATAAAGTTTGACTCATACCTTTTTGACTCAAATTCATTGTTTAGTAGACCTTCTACTGCTTCTCAATATTTAAAAATTGAGCATGAAGTATGGTCTAATTTTGACAAACTTCAAAGCCTAGCAGATCAATTACAAATCACTACTGAGAAGGATTATATTCAGTATCAACTTGAGCTCTTATCTTTCGCCACACCCTCTACTATGCTTCCAAAAGCACCCACCTCACCCCCTCCATCTTCATCTCAACCAACACAACCCATTGCAGTTCCCATCCACCATGCCCCTGGAGTTATGGTGATATTTGCACCATTGGTGTTACCTGGCTAGTTGGAAACTTTACCTTAGACCTACGGCTAGAGGCTTCCTCTGTTTGATGGAAGCCCCAGAGTCACAACACAAAAACATATAGATAAGATGGCTGATTTCATTGACTTAGAGGAAGTATATGAGGATGATGCTAAAATGAGGCTGATAGCCCAAAGTTTTTTCGGAGACGTGAAGAAGTGGTTTTGTGGTTTGGCAGTGGGTTCTATTAATTCTTCAGCCAGGCTTAATGATTTGTTTCTAGCTAGATGGCGCGATACTAAGAATCCATTACAGATCTTGGTAGAATACAATACTTTGAAGAGGAATCCTAATGAGACAGTTCAAGAATTCACCATAAGGTTTAATCAGGTTTACAATTCTATTCCGGATAACATGAAACCTCCACCTAATTTGGTGCTTTAGCACTACACGGATGCTTTTGATCTAGAGATGGCTTATTAGTTGAGGGAAAGAGATCCAACGACTCTGGAAGACATGCAAAACAATTCGGTAAGTGTGGAGGCAAACTTGATGATTAAGAAATCTCAATTGAAGCATGAGAAACTAGAAAAGAGAGTGACCATCAAAGAAGAACCATCTTCTTCCACCAATCTTAAGTTAGATGCAATGATCATGACCATGGATAGAATGGTTGATTGGATGAAAAATTCAGACAGATCTCAAGAGCCTCAAGTTAGAAATCCTAACTTCAGAAATCAACAACAACCTCGTACAAGATAAAACAAAGAGAGCAGAAAGCTTATGAAGCATCGACATCTCAACAACCAATTCAGACATCATTGTAGTAGAATTATGCTCAAGGAGAGTATGATGATGAAACATATCTGATTGTTGAGGAAAATCACTTCTTTAGGGAAGATCACCATCCCATTTTCTTGACTGAAGATGAGAAGTATGTCAAGAAAGCAGAGGATCCTAAAGATGAGGATTACATACTGGCAAGCGAAAATGCATTAGAAACCCAAACCAATGATTATCAAAGAGGATATTTGAATGCACTCAGTTCTCAGTGGAAACAATATTCTTTAAGGAATAGAGATGTCCCAATCACTCCTATTTAGAAGAGGACATGACAACAGAAAGATACTCAACAAAAATCAAATATTCAAGGGAGTCAAAGAAAAGGTAAAGAGTTGGCAGCAACTGATCAATGTAGAACAAAACAACCATCTACTAGCAGTCCAAACAAAGATCATGACAGTCGAAAGAATGATCAAATACCAAGAGATCTGCCCGAGAGAAGAGGCAATGTACAAAGAGAGGTAGATAAATCTAATTCTTTCAATTTAGAAACTGAAATTTCAAAGTTGAAAGTGTCAAACCCTCTTACTGAACTAGTTAGAAATAGCCATTACAAGTCTGATATAGTTAAAATGCTCAAAGTTGATCCTATGTCTGACATGGTTAACATTGAAGATGACCAACCTCAATTGATTTTTAGTCTTTCCATAGATGGTCAGTCAGGAGATAGTGATGTTCCTCCATTTTATCTCAGTTTGAGAATTCACCAATTTATTCTTCACAACTCCATGCTTGACTTTGGAGCTTCTCATAATTTAATGCCAAAGCCATCATGGAATGGTTGGGTCTAGATATAACTTGTGAGTACCATGACTTATATTCTTTTGACTCTGTAAGGTTCGTTGTCTTGGCCTAATCAAAGATTTGGTAGTATCCTTGGATAAAATCCCTGCTAAGAATGTTCTAATGGATGTGGTGGTAGTTGATATACCACCACGGTTTGGCATGTTATTTTCCAAATCCTGGGGAGCTAAATTAAAAGTCACACTGTAGTTAGACTTCTCCTCTGCTACCATCCTAGTTTTTGGGAAATTGAGAAAATTGTATTGAGAAAACAAAACGAAGTTCATGATAACTAGCAAAGATAAGCCTACTAATCATCCTATAAATGTTGTACATACAAATTTAGAGTCTTTTATTTTGTATAATGATAGTGGACTGAATGATGTAGATAGTTAGTTGGTAGAAATTAAAGATGCACCAGATATTTTCAATTGTATAAAGACATTTTCAGATCAAGAAAAAGAAGAGCTGCCAAGTTCATTTGAATAGTCGTAAGACAAGGCACAAAAAGGTTTAGATTAGCCATCCGAGAAGGTAATGGAAAGTTTAGAAGAGTCTGAAATGAAAGTTTATAAAATTGACGCAAAATAGAAAAAAGATTTACAACTCTTGGAAGAGGAAAGTGGCCTTTAGACCATGGACTTTGATGGTGCCCTTGGGAAAAGTGGAGTAGGCATTGGCATTTGGATTCAAAGCCCACATCATCATCAACAAGGTAATCTCCCTCAACATGTTAGATTGTGCTCATGCAAGTTAGCTTTTGATTGCACTAACAATGAGGTGGCGTATGAAGTGCTGATCACAATTTTGAAGATCTTGAAGAGGTTAGGGGCACAAAGAATTTCCGTGTATGGTGATTCATAACTTGTAATAAAGCAAGTTAATGGTGAATACTAAACTCGCCATCCGCGAATGAAACAATATAGAAATGCGGTTTTAGACATTCTTAAGATGTTTCCTGAGTATACTCTTTCAGTTGTACCAAGAAATTAGAACCTTATGGTAGATTCATTAGCTACAACTACAAGTAATTTCAAAATCCCCATCTTTTCAAACAAGAAGATTGAGATTCATGTGAAGCATCGGCACTCAGTTCCTGACAACTTGCAATACTGGAATATTATGGGATGACAAATAGGTGAACAAATTTCTTCAGAGTGAAGGAGAGTTTGAAAATTTTTCTATGGATGAAGTCTATGATGAAGATGATCAAGTCATCGAAGCAACCCAAGTTGAAATATTACAGCTGAATGATCTGATAATCACCCTATGAGTGATCTTAGTTGAATATTTATTAAACAAAAAGGTATTACAAACTCATGTGCTGGTGTGTGTGTTATGTGTTATTGAAACAACGGATCGATCAGATTGCCAATACACAGACATTTTAAAGGGAAAGGCAATAGAGAAATACAACAAGAAATACTAGACACAAATTTTTTTTAATAAGGATTTCACCCTATTCTCCAGGGCTACGTCTCCGGTCCAGCTTCAGTGGTTGCTTGGTTTTATTGTGTCTTACAACAAAGAATTTACAATACAGGGACTCAATATGAGTTCTCCTGACAGCAGATTTTGCTTGGCAAGGTGGTTCTTGGATTCCCCGAGCCACTCAGAGTTCACAGACTCTTTTTCTTCCTACCAGCTCTGTGACCTTTGGAATACAGTGGAAAGAGCCAATTGTGATGCTCAATCCAGACAGATTCCTCTATGGGAAGGCTTGAATCTTCAAGCTCTCTGGTGCTCAATGCTACCTGTGGTTAGCTCGGCCCTCTGTCTCCTCTGCTTGGCTTTACTACTCTCTGTGTTCAGTCCTCCTCTCAAGGTTCACTGTTCACTGTCTCTCTTGGTCACTTGGATTCTTCTCCAAATCCTCCTCTCCTTTTTCGATTGTCTCTGCTCATGGATTTAACCAGTCGATCCTATGTCTGTTCAGTTCCTCTCCTACCTGCGTTGATTCTCCTCCTGCAGCTGTGCTTGTATTTCCCTATTTGGCGTCAGCATGAATGCTCAGGGAGTGCCACATGTCTCCATCTAACTGGTGCTAGCATGCTTCGTCGGCTCGTTCCTCCGATTATGTCGCGAATACGCTCTTTCTCCACCGTGGTGGTCAACGGATTCCAAATCCCTTTTAAATCGCAACTTATTTCCCTGTTGATTCCACTTCTTTCCATCAGGAACAATCTTAGTCGTCCGATCTGGGCTCCTCCAGATCCAACGTCATACGCACGTCGAGCGCGGTTGACTTGCTCGACCGTTAACGCGCGATCACGGTGGTTTTTCTCTCACCTTCGCTGCCACGCATTGATCGCTGATTTTGATCGCTCCGCTTTGTCCAAAACCTCTTACCGTTCAAGGGCGTCCCGATCAAACCGCTGGTTTCCAGGCCGTGGGTCCCACCGTCGTACATTGGTGCTTTTTTACCTTTTTCCACCTGCAGTCCTCTGGCTCCCAACATGACCGAGTGCTTAAGGCTCCCCCATTTCAGCCCTGGCATCAAAATCGCCTCCTTTTTTTGATCCAGGGCTCCCAGGGGCTGTTTTGACCTCTTGCATAGTCTCCATGGGCCTCGATCAGTGCGCTTTGACCGAGGTCCTTGTCATTTCGTGCCGGTTGTCGTGGCCACTGGTTCAGGGCGTTTTTGATGTTGTTTTGGATTTCATTAAGGATTTGTTTCGTCGCAATACAGTCAAGGTTCTTTGTCAATGATTTTTGGATCTAATTCCAATCACGGCCTCCCCACTGAAAAATCTTTTGGACCACCAAAAGTTGGTTTTTCTTCAAGCATCGACTAAGTGAGGAAACTGCTGTCTCACTTGTCCAATCTCAATCCACTTCGCACTGCTTGGCTTAGAACCTTTAAGCCCAATCCTGAGGTATTCTACCTGTCCACTGCGCGTCGTCCTCACCTTCCTATCCAGCAATGTGTCTTCCTATAACTCATTAAGGTATTCAGGTAGTAGGTCATCAACAGAAGGTAATTGACTCTGCTCTTCAGGGTCCTTAATCATTGAAGGCTCAAAAAAACTCAAGCAGTCTGCGTTCACGACTGAGTAGATGTGCATGTAAGATGGCAGATCAAGGCGAAAGGCATTTTCACCAGTTTTCTCAAGTATCCTGAAGGGTCCATAGCTGATAGGTTTTAGCTTTTTACCTTCACCTTGCATTCTATCCTTGCTGATATACAGCCAGACTTGGTCTCCAACTTGAAAACTATGCTCCATTCGATGCTTATTAGGCCTAGCTTTGTACTTGGCCTGGTTCTTTTCCAGTTGTTCCTGTACTGCCTGGTGGATCTCCTGGATCTATTCAATGAACCTAGTTTCCTTGTCCACATCACTGTGTTTATCAACCATGGTATCTTTACAAAGAAAAAATCCAAAGGAGACCTTGGTATGAAACCAAAACAGGTCTCAAAAGGAGATCTTTGTGTAGAAGAGTGTTTGGCTCTATTGTAAGCATTCTGCACATAGCACAAGTGCTCATCCCAAAGCTTAGGATGTTTGATGCAATATCCTCTCAGTAACTGGATCACTGTCTTGTTAACTACTTTTGTCTGGCCATCTGTTTGTGGATGAAAAGTTGTGCTTTTCTTTAATTTGGTGTCCATTAGTTCCCACAGACTGGACCAAAACTTCCCCACAAATAGGGTGTCTTGATCAGATACAATGGAAGTGGGCAATCCAAAATGAACCCATACATGTTCAAAGAATAACTTTGCAGTTTTTTCAGCTGTAATATGTTTACTATAGGGTATCAAAATGCACATTTTGCTGAACCTATCCACAACAACATATAAATAATCATGACCTTTCCTAGATTTAGGCAGTCCTCCAACAAAATCCATGGAAATGATTTCCCAAGGGTGAGAAGGAACTGGCAAGGGAGTGTACAAGCCTAGTTTTCTATTACAGGGCTTGCTTTTAGCACACATGGCACACCCCTTTACATATCTAGAAACTGTCTCATTCATTTTCGGCCAATAGTAGAACCTTTGCAGCTGTGAAACCATTTTACTTACCCCAAAGTGACCTGATATCAGAGAAGTGTGTGCTTCCCTAGTTATCTTTGCTCTCTCAGTTTGTGGAATGCAGAGTTTCCCACAATGATATAAGAGTCGGTCCTTCACATGATAGTCCAATTCTTCTTCTCTTTTGCCTTGACTCAAAGTTTCATATACATCTTTAAAGTCGATATCCTGAGCATACTGTTCTATGTAGCTTTCATGCAACACAGAATTATGCTTAAGTATGGTAGATGCATTTATAATGGGTCTAGATAACATGTCTGCAACCTTGTTATGTATGCCCTTTTTATATTTGATGACTAAGTGAAACTGTTGTAGAAAACCCATCCATTTGTAATGTCTTGATTGCTGCAATTTAGTTTGGGAGTGTAGATATTGAAGTGGCTGATGATCAGTATGTATTATTGTTTCTTTGCCCATTAAATAAAGTTTCCACGTTTTCACACTCTGAACTAATGCATACAATTCTTTATCATATGTAGGATAGTTAACTACTACAGGATTAAAAGTCTCAGAATGATAACATATGGGTTTACTGTACTGTGTCAACACTGCTCCCATGGCATAGTCACCAACATTAGGTTGGATCTCAAATGGTCCTTGTAGATCTGGCAGTGCTAGTACAGGGGCTGTACTAATCTTTCATTTCAAGGTGTCAAAGGCTTTCTGCTGTTTGCCTCCCCACTGAAACACCTTGTTCAATCCTGTCAAAGCATGTAAGGGAGCTACAATTTAGGAAAAATTTGAGATAAACTTCCTCCAATACTGTGCTGCTCCTAAGAAGCTTCTCACTTCTGTAGCAGACTTGGGTTTAGGCCAGTTTATGATGACTACCACTTTAGAGGGATCTATTTTCAATTCACCTCCCCCTACTATATGACACAAATAATTTAGAGAGGTTTTGCCAAATTCACATTTGGAGAGTTTAACATAAAGTTTTTCTCTTTTCAAAACATCTAATGTCTACTTAACATGCTTTAAATGTTCTTCCCATGTTTTACTAAAAATCAGAATGTCATTGAGATACACAATAACAAAATCATCAAGAAAAGGTCTGAGTACATCATTCATTAATCTCTTGAAAGTAGCAGGGGCATTGGTCAAGCCAAAAGGGATAACCAGCCATTCATACAATCCCTGCTTTGTTTTGAAAGAAGTCTTCCATGCATCTTGCTCTATAACTCTAACCTGATGATATCCACTGTGCAAATCCAGCTTGGTGAAATAGATGACTTCCTTCAATTGATCTAAAATATCATCTATGCGAGGAAGGGGGTATCGATTTTTGATTGTTATCTTATTCAGTGCTCGGTAATCAATGCACATTCTCCACGAGCCATCTTTCTTTCTCATCAAAACAATTGGTGACCCACATGGTGATGTGCTAGGCCTGATGAACGCTTTCTCGAGCAACTCCTGCACCTGCTTCTTGATTTCAACATTCTCTAAAGCAGACAACATGTACATCCTAATGTTAGGCAAAGGAACATATTGTTGCAAAATAATATCATGTACTATTCCCTTTTTGGGTGGCAGACCTTTAGGTTCTTGAAATAAGACATCATACTCTGAAACAATATTTTCTATATCAGCTCGCTGATAAGCATTGCAACCCTCAAATATTTTGGTTTTATCAAGTGCCTTTTCCTTTACAACCATCAGTAAGAACTGTTTGCATGAATTTATCATTCTATTCATCTGTCCTGAGTTTATGAGAGTATAATTATTCTTGAGCTTATGAGCTCTTACAAAGTATTCGATTCCATCCTTAACAAGTAGATACTTGTTCTCAGCTCTATAGAAAATAGCCTTTCTATCATACAAGTAAGGACTTCCTAAAACAATTCCACATATATCCAAAGGAATTACATCTAACTCAACCTCATCTACAAATGTTGACCAAAAGAAAACTTGAGTTTGCACTGTCTAGTCACTTATAGTTGTGCTTTATCATTCAACCATCCTAATGGGTATGGTTTCTTATGAGGTGTAGTTGCTAATCCCAATTTCTTTACAATTGCTTCAGAAATTAGATTTACTTGTGAGCCACTATCAAACAAAGTATCAATCTTTTGATTTTTGGAAACAACTCAAATATGGAAAAGCTCATGTCTTTTTCTCTCATGTTCTTCATCAATAACAGATTTAGCAGAATTACTAGTAGATGCTTTAGAATTCTTACCTTTTATGCCTATGGCTGCAATGATTGTTTCATCTCCCGAGTCTGACCCCAAATCTTTCTAAATAGCTATAGCAGTCTTCTTCTTCTTGCCCTCGGACTTCTTAGGTCTCAGTTTTGGATGCAGAATCCAATAATGCTCATCATCATGCCCCTCCTTTTTACAGTGAGTGCATGAAGCTTTGTCTTTTTGTGCAGTGTTAGCCTTCCTTGTTTTCCACTTTTGCTTCCTTTTCTCCTTGCTCTTGCTTATAGTGGGTTGGGATGGTTCCCCAACTTCTGGATTCCCATTCTTTCCTCTAGCTTCTAGATGAGTAGCTTGTATAGATACTTCGTCTATACTAGTGGGATTAAACATGAGGATGGTATGCCTCATGTAGATGTGTAGACCACCAATGTACTTCAAAAGAGTTTCTGGTGAGTCTAATGAGATGCCCAACTTCAATGCTCTCTTTCTGAATTCTTAAGTATACCCTTGTACACTTTGCCCTTTCAACTGCCGAAGAGTTTGCCAACTCATCATGGCTTGTTGCATGTAGACCAATGGATAGAACTGATTTTTTATTGTAGAAACAAATTCACTCCAGACAAATATGGTATTACCATGCTTCCTCATATCAGCTTGGGTTTTTCCTTCCCACCAAACCAAGGCAGTGCCTCCCAGGCGTAGGCTTGCCAGCTGAATCTTACTCTTGTCTGAGTCTATGTTCTATACTCTGCAATACACATCAATTTGTCTAATCCAATTTTCCAACTTTTCAACATTTACTCTCCATCATATATAGGCAAATCAAATTTGACATCCAGTTTAATCAAGGATGCTTTCTTATTATGCACAGGGCTACTAGGAGGTGTAGGAAATATTTCTTCTTTTCCATTTCCCTTTGGGTGGTCATGAGAATGAGATTCATCATCTTATTTTCTTGTTTAGAGCCTAATGAATCTTCATCCTTGTGCTTTCTAAAGTCCCTATACATTTCTTCTACCATAGACTTTATAGCTAGGAAAATTTCTATGAACTGGGGGTCTGGCCCTATAGAACTTTCTTCTGACATTGTCTTCCAAGAATAGAATCTCCCAATTTTAGGATTAGTTTCCACCAAATCTCCTTCTCCTAATTTGAGCTTTGATCTAGTGATCATTCATAGCTAAACCAACACAAGCTTTTCTAACCTTACAGCCTAAAGCTCTGATACCACTTGATCTGATAATCACCCTATGAGTGACCTCAGATGAAGATTTATTAAACAAAAAGGTATTACAGACTCATGTGCTGGTGTGTGTGTTCTATGTTATTGAAACAAAAAATCGATCAGATTACCAATACACAGACATTTTGAAGGGAAAGACAACAGAGAAATACAGTAAGTAATACTAGACACAAACAATTTTTAATAAGGAGTTCACCCTATTCTCCAGGGCCACGTCTCTGGTCCAGCTTCAGTGGTGGCCTAGTTTTATTGTGTCTTACAACAAAGACTTTACAATACATGAACTCAATATGAGTTCATCCTGATAGCTGATTTTTCTTGGTAGGGTGGTTCTTGGATTCCCCAAGCCACTCAGAGTTCACATACTCTTTTTCTTCCTACCAGCTCTGTGACCTTTGATCTACAGTGGAAGGAGCCAATTGTGATGCTCAATCCAGACAGATTCCTCTATGGGAAGGCTTGAATCTTCAAGCTCTTTGGTGCTCGATGTTGCCTATGGTTAGCTCAACCCTCTACTTGGCTTTACTGATCTCTGTGTTCAATCCTCCTCTCAGGGTTCACTATTCACTGTCTCTCTTGGTCGCTTGGATTCTTCTCCAAATCCTCCTCTCCTTTTTCAACTGTCTCTGTTCATGGCTTTAACCAATCGATCCTATGTCTGTTCGGTTCCTCTCCTGCCTGCGCCGATTCTCCTCCTGCAGCTATGCTTGGAGTTCCCTGTTTGGCGTCAGCATGAATGCTCAGGGAGTGCCACACGTCTCCATCTAACTGGTGCCAGCATGCTTTGTTGGCTCGTTCCTCCGGTTATGTCACGAATACACTCTTTCTCCATCGTGGCAGTCAACGGATTCCAAATCCCTTTTAAATCGTAGCTTATTTCCCTGTCAGTTCTGCTTCTTTCCATCGGGCGCAATCTCAGCCATTCGATTTGGGCTCCTCCAAATCCAACATCATACGCATGTCGAGCGCGGTTGACTTGCTCGACTGTTAATGCATGATCACGATGGTTTTCCTCTCACCTCCGCTGCCACACGTCGATCGCTGATTGTGATCGCTTTGCTTTCTCCAAAACCTCTTACCATTCAAGGGCGTCCCGATCAAACCGCCGGTTTCTAGGCCATGGGTCCCACCATCGTACATTGGTGCTTTTTTACCTTTTTCCGCCCATTGTCCTCTGGCTCCCAACATGACCGAGTGCTTAAGGCTCCCCCATTTTAGCACTGTTCACCTAGCTAAGCGCTAATCGCCCATCAAAATCGCCTCCTTTTCCCGATCCGGGGCTCCCAAGGGCTGTTTTGACTTCTTGCACAGTCTCCATGGGCCTCGGTCAACACGCTTTGACCGAGGTCCTCGTCATTTCGCGCTGGTTTCCATGGCCACTGGTTCAGGGTGTTTTTGATGTTGTTTTGGATTTCATTAAGGATTTGTTTCGTCCTGATACAGTCAAGGTTCTTTGTCAATATTTTATGGATCTGATTCGGATCACTGAAGGACAATAATATTCCGAAAGGTATAGTACCTTTGGAAGATTTGTTTGATCAAGATGATATAGCAAGGAAGCCTACATTGGTTCCTACATAGAAAGGTGTCGAAGACGTAAACATTGGGACAACAGAAAAACCAAAAATGATCAAGCTGTCCAAAACATTGTCTCCTTAGGTAAAAGAGAAATACATTCTTTTGTTGTCTAGATTTTTTGATGTTTTCTTTTGGGATTATGCAGATTTGAAGGAGTATGATAAGAAAATAATTCAACATACCATCCCAATCAAGCTCGATCAAAAAACCTTTAGACAAAAGCTAAGGAGGATTAATCCAAGGTTACTGCCACCCATAGAGAAATAAGTTAACAAACTTTACAAGGTGGGCATCATTGTTCCTATCAAAATTTCTAATTGGATATCGAATCTAGTCTCGACAAGAAAGAATACTAGGGAGATTAGGCTTTGCGTAGACTTCAGAAATTTGAACAAAGTGTCTCTGAAAGATAATTACCCACATCCAAAAATGGACCATATCCTTCAGATAGTTGTGGGTGCTTCCCAACTGTCACTTTTGGATGGATACTCTAGTTACAATCAAGTTTTAGTGCATGAAAATGATCATTACAAGACAACATTCACCACACCTTGGGGCACATTCAAATACGAAAAGATGCCATTTGACTAAAAAATGTAGGGGCCACTTTTCAGCGTGCCATGGACATAACCTTTTCAGATGAAAAATAATTTTTCTTGGTTGTATACTTAGATGATGTAACCATGTTTTCACATTCAGATGATGATCATTTGCATCATTTAAGAGTCATTATTCAGAAGTGTAGGAAGTTCGGGATCTCTCTGAATCTTAAGAAAAGTTTGTTTTCTATGGAGGAAGGTAAACTTCTCAGCCACAACATTTCAAAAGATGGCATCCGGATTGGTCTTTCACAAGTAGAAGTCATTCAACAAATTGATTTCCCTCACAACAAAAAGGAAATCCAAGCATTCAATGCTAGGATGTATTTCTTATGCAAATTTATTCCTAATTTAGCTGAACATCCTAGAGAAATGACCAATATGTTAAAAATGATAATGCGGTGAAATAGTTTGAAGAAGCCTACAAGTCTTTTCGTGCGGTGAAGCTTGCCTTAACCACTGCCCCTATTTTGATTAGTCTCGATTACACGATAATTTTATCATCTTCTCATTTGCTTCCAAGCATACTATAGCAGTAGTTCTAATGCAAGAAAGGGATAAGGCCGAGCTGACAATAGCATTTTTCAGTTGCAACGTCAGGGATGCAGCCCTTGAGTACAACATCATTGAGAAGAAGGCCTTGGCTTTGGTAAAGGTGATCAAAGATTTCAGAGTTTATATTTTACATTCACATACTATTGCTTATGTGCCTAATGCAGTGGTAAAATAAATCCTCATGCAGAATGACTCGGAAGGTAGACGAGGTAGATGGATAACAACACTATTATAATATGATCTTGAGATCAAGCCGACAAAGTTGGTCAAAGGTCAAGGCTTATTAAAATTCATGGCTGAGTCAAACCTTCATGCTCTAGACATCAACCTTGTAGCAACATTATTCGAAAATCAAGAAGAAGTGGATCTCATTCAAGTATATGAAATATTTCTCTCGTCTTCGTGATATTTTGATATTATTTATGTACTTCAGCACCTAAATCCTCCTATAGGCATGCCTAAGCTAAGAGCAAGTCATTAAAGTTGAAGGCTTCCAAATATTGTATCATGGACAATGCACTTTATTGAAAATATCTTGGAGGTGTGTTGCTAAACTGTTTGACCAAAGATGAGTCCAAAGAAGTAATAAATAAATTCCATAAAGGAGATTCTGGGGGCCACTTGTATTGGAAGACCACAACCAACAAAGTACTGAGAGTGGGTTACTATTGGCCTACACTTTTTGTAGATATCTACAAGGTAGTGAAGATTTCTCACGAGTGTCAGGTTTTTCAAGGTAAAATAAAGATTCTTCCTTTGCCTCTACAACCAATATTAGTTAGTGCACCTTTTCAGCAGTGGGGCCTGGATTTCATAGGTGAGATCAATCCATCACCATCTGCAGAACACAAGTGGATATTGACAGCTACAGACTACTTTACAAAGTGGATTGAAGTGATCCCAACTAGGCAAGCAACTGATTCTGTTATATTTACATTTTTTAGAAACTAATATCTTGTCCCATTTTGGTTGTCCTAGTAAGATTATCACAGACAATGCGACATCATTCAAGTCTGAAAAGTTGACTAAGTTTTGTGACAAGTACAACATAAAGTTGGGACATTCTACAACATACTATCCACAAGGAAATTGTTTGGCGGAGTCCTCCAATAAGTCCTTAATCAACATCATCAAGAAACTGTTGGAGGCCAACAAAAAGAATTAGCACAAGAAGCTGATCAATGCATTGTAGGAAGATTGAGTGAGTAGTAAGAAATCTCTTGGGATTTCTCCTTTTTAAATTGTATATGGAGTAGATATTGTTTTATCTACATCATTAGTAGTCCCAATCATCAGATTGTTACAAGAAGCAGGAAGTGAAGAGAATGATATTCAACCCCAGATCAATAAAATGATTCACTTAGAGCAGACATGGGAAGAGGTATTTCAGAACACCTCCAAGATTCATGAGAGAATAAAGAGGATCTATGATTGGAAAACAAAGGAATATGATTTCAAAATCAGAGATGTGGTACTTCGTTGGGATGCTAGAAACAAAGACAAGGGTAAGCATGGAAAATTAGAGAACTTATGGAAAAGCCCTTATTAGATTTTAGCTTTCCGGGGACAAAATTCTTTCTTGTTGGACGAGATGAATGGAGAACCATGCTTAGGAGGAATAGTCAATGGTAGGCTCCTGAAACATTATCTTTTTTGAATTGTCCCAGTTTCATTGTACATACATTTTAAACTCTTTGCAAATGTGAAGATGAAGATCATTGGAGTTCGGAGCTCGAAGTGAATGCCATGGAGCTTCACTGATTTTATGCCATTTTAAGTATTCAACCCTTAGTCATGTAAGTTAGTTTTGAGTCATTTTATGAGTTATTTGAGTTTTCATCATCTGCTCATACATCCCAGTTTGAGTTTTTTTACCATATTGGCCCATATGGTTAGGCTACTTGGTCAACGATGTTCTTGACACCTCCAAGGAGCTACCACCCCTAAGTAAGGCTAATTTTAGTGTCAATATTTGCATACTGTCATCAGTGATCAAAATTCCTCTTTTATATCATATTAGTGTCCCATTTGAAATTTTTATCATTCCACCTAGGTCATCATGCAAAAATTTACTCACTAATGGTAGCCCAAAATAAAAAATCACACTCCCCTCTCAACCCTTTGTATTTGCTGACCCACCTTCATGTGTCTTGCTGAGCATCCATTGACTATAACGGCTCATTTCATCATGTTTTATATCAGTCAAGTCCACCTGAATTTTAGTCATTCAAGGTTCCATTAGGTCACCTAGGTTTCATTTTCCCAAGGTCCAATAAATCACCATCTCATTGCATAAGGTCAACAAAGTATGAGAGTGAAGAAAATAATATCCCCTTTTCAGTTAAATAAGAGTTTACAAGTATGTAACCATGGTTACCCTAGTATCAAATTTTATTTCAAGAAAGGAATTTATTCCCGTTTGTAAATTTTTACTTCAAAAAAGATGTAATAATTTTATTTCATTTATGTAATTTTATGTCTATTACATGTAATAAGTCACCATTTTAGATGTCTACTCAATTCCATTGCCAATAGCATCCAAACAAAGGTTAAAATGAATATTTCCAAAGCATCATCCACCTATCAATGGAAAAAAGGTCAAAAAGTCAAAGAGCATTAGTGCGAAAATTTGAAAAGTGACATGAAACATTAGAAAAGGGGTTTTCAAATCATAACTCAGAAACCATTCAAGTATAAAAGCCCTCAAACACATTTATGCAACATTCATTTTCACTCCTACACTTTCAAAACCTCCTTAGCAAAAGAGAATTTTTGAATTTTAGGCGAAATTGGGCAAAATAGGGACAAAGAGTGTGTTTAGAAACTTGAGGGCACATTCAGACCTAGTGCTGCATGTTTGCCAAGAAACCTAGTGTGTTTTCTAAGGGCATTGTGCACCTATAAGGAGAGAGCACATTTGACCATTGTGTTGCGCCTTTGCTCGAGAACAACCAGAAATTCCCAAAATGCACTACATTGCTCCAGACATCAAAATTTGACACCAAGGTGATCCAGCAAGCAAGTAGGTTAAAATTATATTGTTCCTCTCCTTCACAATTGTTTGATATGGTGTTTCATTCTGTTTTGGAGTCATAATAATTTTAAAACCCTAGTAACCTAATTCCACTCCAAAAACTCATTTCCTAGCATCCAAAACTCATTCCCTAGCATCCCACTACCATTTCTATATTTCATAACTACCCTTGTCACCTCCCCATTTCCATCTCCTCAATTTCCTCACATCCTTCCATACTTCCAACACCTAAATTCCATTTCATCATTTCCCTAGGGTTTGGCTCCAATAACCCATGGCTGAAGAAGAGAAAAAAAATCAGAGTGAGGAAGAAAGATAGGAGAGGAGGCTATCTAAGAAAGGAGGGAGAATCATTAGACATGAGCCAACCAACACCAGAGAAGTCATGGAATCTCCCATCACTGTGACAAGCTTTAAACATATGGCTTGTTTTGAGCTTTGTGAGAAAGTGGAAATGATCCAACATCATCCTGTGTTGACGAGATTATTCATCACCAACCTCCATGACATTCAGGTAACCCTTGCTGGTGTCACCTTCACTATATTTCCTGCTATCATATCAGAAGCCTCTCGGATCCCAAATGTTGGGTAAAAATGGTTTAAACAAGGAGAATTGGATCATTTTTATTATGAGCCATAACTTAAACCAAGAAATAAGAATGAGAGAAAGAGGATTTTCCTTTCCCTTACCTTTTAGACAGATATATTCCCATGATGAAAATCATCATGAAGTACTTCACATGTGAGGGTAGGTTTTCCAAGTTCTATTCCTATCATATTCAGCTACTCATGCATTTTACAAGAGTCAAAGTGCT
Organism: Pinus taeda; assembly: GCA_000404065.3. Classification (NCBI taxonomy): domain Eukaryota; kingdom Viridiplantae; phylum Streptophyta; class Pinopsida; order Pinales; family Pinaceae; genus Pinus; species Pinus taeda. Next base: position 29,600 of record APFE030956141.1, on the reverse strand, counting down.
CAATCTTCCCTACTATATTTACCGAGACATCAACAAGATGTCACTCATTGCTCAAAGGTGATCATCAAATGCAAATCATCTCTCACCACTCCCTCATCAAGATGATAGTCCTACACCACCTTGATCAACTTAACATTGCATGGGACACTTTCATATCCAATGAGATTTTCACAGTCCCACCTATTCAGCATGGCCAAGAAGCACCTTCATCTTCTCATCCATCCACCTCCATTCCTCTACCTCAGCCCATACATCATCCATCTTCATCTAATGAGTTAGCCACACCATCACCTTCATCATCACCATCTCATGAGCTTATTCATTCACCTGACAGAGATGAACGTAGTGACAAAGAACACATTGAGCATGGTGACAGTAGCAAGCCTAAAGGGGTTAGTCTAGGTACCTTGACACATACCTATTAGAGAGGGCATAGGCAAGTGTTTTCCCCACAGATTGTGGGAGGAGCATTGCCTTCTTCATCAACAAAGAAAGTACAAAAGGGTAAGGAAAAGGTTATAGAGACAGAGATCCAACAGTAGGAGGAAGACCTCCATGAGACAGAGCATGATTTTTAGTTAGTTGATCCAAATGAACATGATGACAATGAGATCACAACCATTTTCATTAAGGAGAATAATGCACTCATAGGAGAGCTCTAGGTCAACTTTCAAAGGGCCAAATACATTATGTCATACTATGAGCAAGAGAATAGGAAATTTGAGGTAAAAAATGAGCTCATGGAGATTCAGCTCATCAAAGAAAAGAGAAAGGTGGAAAAGGCTAAGGCATTACTTGATGAGGCATACGGAAAATATGGTGAACATCTTGATGAACAAGTGCCAAGAAGAAGGCCAAGAACTAGAGGCCTAAAGAGAGCTTTGGAGAGGCAGAATAGGCCAACGAGCTCACCCTAAATGAGAAATTTGCCAAAATGGTAAATGAGAACCGAGAACATTGGCTCGAGAGGGTGAACACTCATCTTGAGGGCCTATTAGACAAGGATAAAAGGGATATTGATATTTAGAGAAGGATGATTACGTACTATTCCATGAGAAACAAAATTGCAAGAGCCAAGCTCAAAAGAGGTCATGCAAAAATTGAAGCCTTGACCAAGCAAGAGGAGAAAACGAGGCTAGATATTCTTGCCGAGGCATCACTCCATGTATAAAACATATAATCAATGACCAACCCACCAATTTTGGCAGTTTTTCAACAAATTTTGCAGGTTATAATTTTCTGTGTTTTTTAAAGCATTTTCAACACAATCAAAATGTCAAAGGCGCAACACCTAGGGTGTTGTGCTCTTTTTTGAGGCATCTAATGGAAAAGAGGACAACATTTTTGAATTTAAAGTGATGAGGACGTGTAGGTTGTGCATTTTCTAAGCATTTGGAGGAAAATTGGTCAGCCAAAAAGGTCAAAAACCATAACAAAACCCACCTTTCTGCCTCTTTTTTGCCTTGGGCTCTGTGTGTTTACCAGTCTTGGGAGATTGGGAATTTTATAGGGCAAATGAGTTGAAATTTAAAACTGAAGGCATATCTGGAAAGTAGACTCGAAGGGCTCTCAAACGAGCTATCTTAGAAAAATTCAGACACTGGGGAGGCACCCAAAAGTAGCCCTGAAGTTGGAGGGCATGTTTGACACTGAGAGGGTGCATTTGACAAAGGGAAGGTGCGTTTGAAAGTCTTCTCCAATTTTCACTTTTCTCTCCAAATTGACTTTCACGTATGGGAAATTGATGTTTTACTCATGTAATTTATCAAGATGATGTAATTATTATTTTTTTTACTGTTATCTAGGGTAAATACATTAGTTAAATGGCATACATGGCATGTAATGAACCAATTTGCTTAAGTTAGGGATGAGTCACTTTGAGCACCCTACACTCTAGTTATCAGTTTAGCCTTTCTTGCAAATGCTCCTCCTCTGATGGATTCGACCCATGAGGCTAGATTGAGTTGGTTTGAGGCCTATATTATGTATTTTCTTAGTCATTTTATGGGTTGGACTCTCTTGGATGTTATAATAGCTTTCAGACTTTGGCATGGAATATATTGGATGAAGTTGCAACTATTTTGGTGGGATTCCTGTGGCATGGTATTTTGATCTTGTTCCTTCTTTAGTTTCATATGTGTGAATTCTTTTTTCCTTTCATGATCCATTTTACTCTAATTGTGTTTGATTTTCAAGGTGTGATAAGTAGAATTCATCTTTATATGCTCTGTTTTGGGAAAATCATCATATATTGTTTCTTTTCTTCAGTTTAAAAAGAATTCATGACCCTCATGCTCTTTTTAGCATCTCACTAGTCTAAAACATCTCATCACTATACTACTGAGTTTAAAGTACCTTACCTACCTTGCCCCATCAAATGTCTGCAATTGAGATTCACTTTGGCCTAACCTAGTTCATTCTTTGACTTGATCACTCATGCTTGTGAGTACCCAACCAAAATCAAGTCAAACAACCCTCTGCACTTTACATCTAGCCAAAAACCTAATCTATCTAGCCCTCTTGGTTGTGATCCTTTAGAGAGAGCCCTCTCCGGCTTGGTAGGGCTAGGTACCAAGTCAAAATATTGGTCTGTGGTTACCTCAGCTGGACTCTTCCTTAGCCTTGGAGATCCAGAGGAGTGATAACATTGAATTTGCAGTAGAATACTTTGAAATTTCTTCCCAAAATTTTGGATAATAAATGATTTTCATAAGGAAGGAAAATTTTTCTAGAACCCAACCATCATATTGAAGCCTTATCATGTTTTCCACACTCACTAATATAAAAAATAGGCCTCTAATTGCACCTTTTTTTTCTAAGAAACATATATGGACTTAAAAAATAGTTTTAGCCCACAAAAATTCTTTAGCATATTATAAGAAAAATTCCATGATTTCATTGTTGATCTCCGATTTAGAAGAAATTTAGAGAATCATTACCTCTTTAGACATGCCTAGGATCAAGTACTCAGATTTATTCGTAACCAAGGATATCATCCTAGGCCGATCCTAATTTGAAAAATCATTGTTAATGCCTAACCAATTGCCACCATTATAATGTGTTTCCATCCATTCATGGCCATGAACTTGATCATTGGCTCTTGATTGACTACTTTCCATCTAGTTGAACATTGTCCTTTTTCTTATGCATGTTAAAGAGATATAGAAGTAGTCAAAAGGAATAAACACAACTATCTTTCAAATACATGATATGTGAATTAAAGGAATGAGATGTTCCTATTTGCCACGTACACTTCCCTCTCAACATGCCTCATTTATGGAATTAAAATTATTCTTAATTTTTTCTAGTAACTAATAATTGTAAAGAAGGGGAATCTTCTAGCTAAATAGCGATGGATAAAAAAACATGAACATTATTAATAGTAATAAAAATGTTTAGGTGGTTTAGAAAAAAAAACTCGAAAGATAAGGAATTCAAAATCAAAGCATTCAAATTTTGATTTATACCATATGCATTATCCCTTTTCAAAATCAAAGCATGCAAATTTTGAAAAGGGATAATGCATATGGTATAAATACACAAGTATAATCCAATTATAAGTAAGCCAAATATGCTTAATTGCAAATTTAAATTTAGCCATCACCTTTCTAAGAATCCCATTGTCACAAGGGGAAACTGTAATGGATTTCTCTACCATTTAAAAAACATCATAGTACTTCAACCTCCTATAGTCCTCTTCCAATAACATAGAACTAGAAGGATATTCCCTGATTAGATTTGGAAAGGGTTTCACAACCTGGAACAAAAACAACAATATTACGCAAATCCTAGTGATATGAAATAATGTTCTCAAAACACAATCATTTAAGATTGTCATAAACAAACAAAATTACATTACAAAAGGTTTTTTGTTTAAACATTAGTAGGGTTTTTGTCCCTTTTTTTAAAATTTTTAAATCCCTCTTGTAGTCATTGTTATATTACATGAAAAGTCTGGACACATGTCTAAGGATAAACAAGTTATCCAACATAAAAACTAAGTATAGGGCCCTTTGGTTAAATTGTTTCATATTTCATGAGCCATCAAGAACATAAATAAGATGGATTTTATTATTTTTTAGTTTTTAATATATAGGCAAAGCCTAGGCTAGGGAAAACCCTAATGTTGAATGGAAGAATTACCTTCCCACTAGTGGGATGTTCTCACGAGGATTGTTTGTGACTAGGTTAAGGTTAGATACTCCATGGGATAGTTTATTTCCTCCATAGGTGACTCCCACCCTTGACCCCTTCCCATGAAGTTTGAACGTAAGATCTAATGGGGACTAAACCCCACACAAACCATAAACAATGATTTCTTTACACCAAAACTAGATGAATATTGACTTCCATTAAAAAAATAAAAAATAAATAAAAGATACAAAATATTGGCAACATTGTTTCATACTTGCATGTCATTATTGATGAGTTAAATCTAAGGCTGAAAAGGAACAAAAGTGGTAAATGTGCACATTCCAATAGGCTATGAAAGATTAATAAAATAAAACCTATTGGTTAGTTGGAAGTGTCTCAACAATTTTTCTTGTCTCTAGTTCCATGTCCTCTAAAGAATTTTGATTTACTACTTGAAATTTATAGTATTGACTTTGTAAGAGATACAATTTGCATACTTAAGAAGTTTGTACCATCATTTTCAATTGATTCCTTACAAAATTTTGAAGCTTTTAATTTGACCAAATCTTGAGATCCAACTTTTTAATTTGAAACCCCCTAATTATTTATACTAAGACTAAGTAAATGTTCAACTTTTTTTTATTGGAATGCTTTCACATCCAAATGTTTTGTATATCTTCCTTATTATAACTCCTCTAAAGGACTCATTGCAACTTCCTACCATTTCCAAGAAACTCATTATGGTTCTGTGGTAAAAAATTTAGAAGCATATCTTGATCCAGGACGATGCAAAAGGCTCAAAAATTGAAGTCCTTGGATCTCAGAAGAACCAACACCAAGTCGTAGATCTACTGAGATGATTCCAATGACACAAACAATACTTCTATCCCATTCAATATGAAAAATGTATGCTCGTATGAAGTTTTTTGTAAACAAGTAAAAAGAAGGCAGTGGTAGTGCCACGTGGCACCAACATGAGAGGCCATGTGGACCAACGATGCAACACCATGTGGCACCCACTAGGCATTCCACGTGGCATGATGTAGCGCCACCCAGAGAGTACCAAATGGCACCAACCATAGGGTGTCATGTGTCACCCTCCAAATGCGCCATGTGGAATATGTTGGTAGTCAATGTGGACCAACTCATAGGCACCACATAGCCTAATCACTGGGTTCCATGTGGCACCTCGTGGTTGGCCCGTCCAACTTGGCACTTGATAAAGTTAGAGGGGGTAAAACATAGTGATGATTGAACCATTTGTTAAACCAATAAACAGATATAGTTATATATATTTTTTTGACACCCAAAACATTGGGGTCTTGTGGGTTTGACCTTGGGACCCCCAAACACTAAACCTAATAATTATCACATGCAAACCATCCACCCAAACCAATGGTATTTGGTGGCTTTGCTTGCAGCATACATATAAATCACCATTCAACCAACGCAAGGGGATAAAAAGGTTGTGCCATGAAGGGCAGAGTGAAACTCAATGCAGGCATAATAGAACTATGCTAGGCGGGCACAATTTTTTAGGAAGATTCCTATTGTATATTCTAATGATCCAAAATGGATCCAATTACCCTCTAAGTCTTCAAAAATCCTCAAAAATATCAAAAGTATCACCTAATCAAACCTTCACAATACACCAGGAAAATGTTGAAAAATGGAGTAGCGAAGGCTTGAACAGGGAATGCATAGTAGCCGTCAGATCTGGTCGATCAACGGTCCAGATTTGATCAGCGAATCACAATCGGTAGTAGCAATTTGTGGATATTGGCAGAGACCATAGGTATGTTGTGATAGCAATCAATAGGGTCAACGAGGACCGTCAATCAAGCACGTTGATCAGTAGCCCACGTTGCACCGCCATATCACATCAACGGATTTCAATAGAAGCACTCAACACAACTCGGGGCCCATGCGACATGCGATTCGATGCATCAGAGCCATACAGAAGGGCGGACACATTTGTATATATACGTGACAGTCGAACTTGATAGAATTACAAATGAGATGGGATAAAGTTTTGGATCCGTAGAAAAGCATTTTGTAATGTATTTTTGTATATCTTGAAATAGCATTGATGCGATAAAACCTGGACCCGAAGGGGTTTGGGTATGAAAATGTATATTGTTTCAAGTCCGGAGGAAGCCAATTTTACATTATTCTTAGTGTTTTTTACATGTTTCCAAAATACAAAGGGGAACCTTGGAACAAGGCCGAAGCGACTTGTGATGGCGATTGAGGATGGACCCCATAGGAGAATAGATCGGATTTAAGGACTTTTGAAGTCCGAAATACTTTGTTGTGGTGGATTTTCACAGTTTTGAATACATTTCTTTGTGTTAACAGAGAGTGGCTAGTTCAGGGGTTCTAAAGGCCCGAGGCACTCTTACGTTGCAGAATAGGTGGCCACCTCTGCTTAATGTGTTATGCAATGATTGTGTAATGCTAGAAGAGGTATTCGAGCAGACAGAGGTCGAGAGACAGAAAGTCAAGAAGGATAAATGAATAGACAGCGTAGGTTGACTTTAAATCCATAGACAGAGAGTAAATAGAGGTAAGTAGTATTGCAGGCAGTGCCAAGACAGGGAGCAAAGATAGAGACAGAGAGTGATTGAGAGAGTCTGTGCACTTAGAGAGGCTTGAGAGGTTCAAGCAAACTCTTGCTGTTGTATTTGTTGTGTGTTGAGTCTCAAATTGAGCTCATATTGTTGTAAAACTCTGTTTGAAGACATAATAGAGAGGTCACCACTGAAGGCTGGACCAAAAGATGTAGCCCAGGAGTATTGGGTGAACTCCTTATTAAATTTGCTGCGTTTATGTGTGTTGTCTATTATGCTTCTTTACTACTTCATTATCTATATATTTCACAATTTTATCGATCCATTTCATAAAATAACATAGGTAAATCTATGCACATGAATCTGTAATACATTAATAAATGTCTTAGATCACATTATCAGATCAAGTGGTATTGGAGCTTTAGGTTGCTAAGGTTAGACAAGCTTGTGCTGGATTGATGAATGATAACTAGGTCAAAGCTCAAATTAGGAGAAGGAGAACTGGTTGAAGCTAACCCAGAAATAGGAAGAGTCTATCCTAGGAGGGAAATGCCAGAAGAAAATCCCTTACAATCAGACTCTCAGTTCATGGACAGTTTCATGACCATGAGAGCCATGGTAGAAGAGATGTATCAAGAATTTAAGAAAGGTCAAAGTGAAGATTCTTCAACCTCCAAACAAGACAAAGGAATAGAGGAATCTCTTCTAGATGGCCACTCTAAAGGAAAAGAGCCTCCTTTAATAAGACCTCCTGATAGCCCTGAAAATAAAAGGAAGAAAACATCTTTGATTAAATTAGATGTTAAATTTGATTTGCCAATATATGATGGAGAATTAAATGTATAAAAGCTAGATAACTAGATTAGACAGATTGATGTGTATTGCAAGGTGTAGAACATTGATTTAGACAAGAGTAAAATTCAGT